>JAOSYY010000007.1:11460307-11509614 GCA_025727935.1 Hebomoia glaucippe
TTTGTAAGTGACGTCTAGATGGCGTTGGGTACTTTTGAAAGTTTCACAATCGCGTGATGTTTATTATTTATGAAACGTATAATAGTTTGGGCTGAGTTTTGATTGTTATGATCGCCTCGGAGTAAATAACCTCATACCAACAGAGTGTTTTATTTCATCAAGTAATAGCCACCCGGATCTTGTTCATGCCTAGATAATAATATTATTCTGAAATATTGTCTAGATAGAAAATTTGGACACAACGAGAATTGTAAACTCAACATAATAAAAGTTCACCTCGATTGAATCATAGTAAGGGTTTCGATAGTAACATTTGGTTACTAAATTTGCTGTGATACGTGAAGTACATATTATCATTTAACTAGATGATATAATTTTATAATAGTTTCTTAATATCTTTAAATTTAAATCTCAGTAGCATAAAAAAGTCGACGACATCCTAACTAACCTTTCACGTAGATAAATTTAATATTATATCATTGGATTCCTTTTTTCGTTTTGAGAAACGTGTGTGTCGCCAGTTAAATGTAAAAAGATATGCCATTGAAACAGATTAATCATGAAAATATGGTTCGCGTAATTGAATTACGGATCTAACGAAGTTATCGCGCGATCTAACTTCCATTAATAGTTTGTGTAACGGATAGCGATTGACCCACTTCTATCTTTGTTATTCGATATATGTACATTCATTTTTCAGAGTAAAGTTCCTGTTGCATTGAAGTAAAACTTTTCATAGATTACTGTCGCATAATTACGTTCATTCCGTACGCCTTCGAAGATTTTTTCACTTTTATATAACGTTACTCTATAAGGAATGAATTTTCAGAAACTTATTATAATCCAACATTTTTCTTATGTTTGCTGTATGTCATTACTTCCAGAATTCGTGTCTTAGTAACTATAAATTTACGTAATAATAAGACGTTAATACACAAGGAATGTGAATTCAATACAGTAGTAATTGTAGTAGTAGTGAATACAGTAGTGGACCATAGAGCAGAAATATGTGACTTCGCAATAATTTCCGTGTGTGAATGCTAAAAAACTAATATATAGATAGTGTACATTTTTAGTTGGATATATGTTAAATCAATTTTAGTCAATTGAGCGAATTTGAAAAGAAAATATCGCCATCGTAGTCCTTGAGAAAAAAACAATCACAAACCAATCGATTGCTTTTTAACTTGAAAAATTAAAAATAACTAATTATTACCATAAAACAGTTTAGCTGCTGGCTTAATTAAAAAATCAGGTTCATGATACCAAATTATAGTATTGTCATCTAAACTAAATATATATTCTATACGTAAAAAGATTAGCAGACCTAAGATTTAGCAGTAGGGTATAATTTGTCACAAAGTCTTTATAACATTGTTTCTTAGCCAGAAGTGATGCTAATAAAAGCATGTCAAGGAACTAATTTCACGGCGCTAAACCCACGAATTCATAAAATAGACGATTATTTAAATATTTTATCATAATAACTGTGTTCATTCCTAATGAATAATCTTAATTACAAAAGCTACCGTTGATAGTAATTCTTTAGTAGAATAAACCCCATGTAATACTGCGTAATAAACGATGATTATTTTTTATGAATATTCTTCGACCTAAATAGCTTCGAGAATATCGAACATTGAATATCTAGCATTGTCTGTATTTAATTAACCTACTGATCTATTTGCATGTAAATAGAAATCTATCTAGAATGATATTAGTTCATTTCAATTGATTTCTATGACAGACGCTCGTAAGGCATATTTATGTTAAGGTAGATAATACCCCACATACACGTCAATATTAATAATTCAAGGATTTGCTGTCGATCTATTAATTTATATTTCGAGTATCCAAAAAGCCACAAATACCATGCGTACCGTGAGAGGAACAAAAGTAATGTAGTTTTTCAATACAAACAAAAAATTCTTATATTATAAACATATAATAGAACTAACTAGATGTAAATACATGTCTCTGTAAGCTTCCGAATATACTTTAACATCAAACATTTTAAAAGAGAAAACGTGAAATGTCTTAAGCAATTTCTTAACTTGTAAACCCGAATAAACTTTAAGAAGCCTCCTAAACCTTTTCAATTTGGACGAAAAGCTTGTGGTCTACGAATAAATCGTATCACGCATTCAATCCATTTTCAATTCGGGCTCTTTATTCGTTGACTTGAGAGTAAGGGCTTCGGAGTGCGCTTAATGTTTGATACCCTTTAAGCTTTGAAAGAAAGCTATGCCAAACTGAGGTGTATTTGAATAAATGGAATGAACGTAACCTAATAATTTCCTTTTCTTTCAATAATTAATAAGCTGAGTTGAAATACGCATTATTGCACCTTACGACCTTTTCGTCTCTAAATATATTATGTAATGAATTTTGTATAATATTGATTGAAATTTCAAAACTATGCGGACCCATCAAATTACCGGCACCGAACGAAATGTGAGGGAACATTGAAAATCCATTAACTGCCGACAAAGAGGAGCCGTCAACAAATATTTTACACTCACTACACGATGTATGCAACCAATTTGCGTCTGTTATATGAAATTATTGTTAGTTTAATATCAATATTAAGTTGACCAAATAGGTAAAAATGAAATAACATTATTGTTTTTAGCACTCAATAAAAAACTAATCAAATCCTTTTTTTACTAATTAGAAGTACTTGATAATGCTAAAAATTTTCTTTTTCCGTTGATTTTACGGATTTTTAAAGAAACTATAGACATTAAACATTAAGGTACAAAAATTTTCTAAAGATAGCTTGAATCAATAGAAAACAGTGTGTACTTTCAATTTGTGAATAAAAGTGGATATAGAAATATTTAAAAATGTTTTCCAGGACATGATGAGAGGCGTATTAAATAAGAAAAGGCGCGAAATAAATTTCTATTTGATTATACTAAAAATATAAATTATTCCTTACAAGAATATATAAAAAAATGTCAGGTTATTTGTCACTTCTACTGTATTTTAACTATCTGTTTAAACATATGTCACCGCGTCGTGACGAACTCCTTCAGGAAATAGACTAGCTGCGCCCAAGGCGCAACGAGGTGCACTTTGGAAATAATAATAATACCTTGGTACTTTTTGGATTAGATGAGAGGGAATTTAAAAAATAGTAAAAAATTAAATAAAATACACTATTACAGATTAAATACGCGATTAGTTTAGTTTTGTTTATTTAATTACACGAATACTCCAAATAATTATTAGCAGTCGTTTTGGCCGATTTAAAGATTCAGTTCTACAATTTTACATAACAAACTGTTATTAAGGATTAATAATTATTATTTTTATTGCTTTAATCAAACTACACAGTACACTCGTGTGTTATGTATTGAAAGAGCAAGATGTCTTAAATGGATATTCTTCTTTTTTTAATTTTACAGATAGAAAACATTCGAAAAATAAATGAACAGAAATTTATGTTACATTATATTTTTTTATAGGCTTAAATTATTTGTTATATATTTTTTTCAAAAATATTGAGGTAATGTAGACAATAGTATTATTATTTTGATTATTAATCTTTGCCTTGGATACGCTAGAAAATAATATGTGGATAGCATTTCATTTACAGCACAATCCGAGGGTAATTACAAACATACAAAGGCTTACATTTTGCATTGCATCAACAATGCAGAGAATTTAATTCTAGCCTCTTTGCAGCGGGGACCGTTGTGTTAAATCCTCAAAGATATAGAAAGCTAGTCTATTCTTAAGCTGTAACTTATATCCCGATTTGCTCAATTTACGTTTTACTCTACTATTCAGCGTTATAGCTTTATAAGTCGTGGCATTTTTATAGAATCGTATAGCAATACATTAATGGAATCCAGCCCTTACTCTTATCCTTTGCCTTTGTGTATGTTATGTTTTCCGCGTAATTTAATGGGATTTTTGTCACTCGCGTTCAGTGTTGTAAGTGCTCGTTATACTGACGTTGCGAGTCGGTGTGACCTGTTTTAGTCTTTGGAGTCCACCTAAAAATGGGGTAATGGGAAAATATCAGCTAATTTACTTGCCATTTCGACATTTCCGTAACATTCACACTAGTTAGAGACAATTTTGCAGAAAGCGAAAAATTATAACGCCTCTCATATAGTATGGAATACATATTCCATCGTATCTAGATTATATGAATATTATGAATAATCATCGAAATTGTGAATATACATACAAAGTTTAAATACATACAATAAAATTAAATGATTCCTTATAATCGACAATTAGAAAAGTCGATTCGATCATAAATATATAAACATAAACAATATGCAAAGATTTAGGAATGTTCAACCTTCTGTGCCAACTAAGTTTGTTAGAAAAGAAAATACTCTGAGGTTTCTATTAGAATGGCCCATTTTTGTTTTGGATCAACAAAGGGCGTCAGAGTGAATGCGTGGTAAGTCGAGTCGGAAATTAAATGTCAATTTGATGACACGCGAGCTTGGCTTTAGGTGTGGCGCATACAAGCTTTAAGAGAAAGCGATTTGTAAAATATATTCTCATAGGTTATTTCGACTTATAATTTACCATAATGATTTCATTGGATTATAAGTACGTTTTTATGACAGCTATCCGAAAAACCACTTAATGTAGCAAAATAGAACGCGGCAATAAAGGCCCAGAAACAAATTAAGAAAACGTTACTCTTGGTATAAACTTAGAAACACTTCTATATTTTAACAACAAAAGTCTTGAAGCACTATTAATAGTCAGTGATTCTAAGCTAATTATAATCAAATTTACTAGCGACTGCATTTCACACTATGAAAATAATCTTAATTAAAATGTTATAGGTGTTGTGTTAATCTTTAAAGCTTTAAATTTCCTTCAATATCATGTCTACCGTACAAAACTTACACCATACAATAACTCACAACTCTTAGTTCCACGTGAGGTGGGCGCTATGTCTCCTTATGTGACGCAAATTTACAGGGTACATATTTTGCAAGATAAAGATATCAATCCCTCTCATAATTTAAATGAGGAAGTTGTTAATGGCAGCTAATGGCGCCTAATAATTTCTAATACCCTAGTACATATGTATAGTGACCCTCATACTAAAGTATGGTAGTTGTCACAAAATGATATGATTTGATAATTCCCCACCTTTTTGCTTTATAATCCCCAAAACAAATGAATAAAGTAATCAGGCCTTGGATATGAATAGAGTTACGTATAAGCAATATAGATATATTACCATACATAGACTGACTTCAACATTCCAGATTTGCTTATAGTTTGTCTTATTACAGACCACCCATAGCAACTTTTTCGTCCTACTTCCTGCGGCGCCTCCATGAATTGCATTTTCCTTTCCCCACTTTTCTATTCGCGTTTCATCCCATTCACCGCGCCACAAACATGAAGTACTTTCATCATAAATAAGCGATACAAAATCTAATAATATCCACGGAGCGTCTCGAAAAGAAATTCACTCTTCATTTTCTTGATAGAATTTGTCACACCAGGTTCGTTTAAAGGTGAAACAAGATATCATGTTGTTGACAGCTAGTGTAATGTTACAGGTGTAATGCCTGTGACGAAATACTAGCTAGAATTCTACTTCAACTGTTCTACGTTGCTCTATTGCCAATTATTGAAAGTCAATGAAGTATCACTCGCTAATAAGTAAAATCGGAGTTTAAATCTAAGCTTGGATCTTGGCTTGCTAGTTCATCGATAGAAGTAAAAAAAACGTGTAAGTGTATCTTAGTCTCAATAGTTGATCGTTGCCATTTTAATATATTAGAAAGATTGTCAAAAAATCCGGTTTGCTGATATAATTGGTAGTAACTAATATAAAATCAAGGCCGGCTGAATCTAACGTTTTTGTCGTACATGTAAATCCAAATCATAGTTAGTAGTCATTTGGAGTAACTAGCTATTTCGGAGCACGAAATAAATGGATAAAATATCTCAGTTACATTTAACACGATGCACCGTTTATAAAGGCAAACGCTAAGATTGCGTAAAGGTGCATTTTGGCATGGGTTTATCATTTCACAAATGTCAAAATACTCGTATATAGAACGTGAAGCAATTTGAGATTACTATTTAGTAACATTTTATTCGTAGGTATGGAAGCGTATTATTGGCTTAATTACAGTTTATATACATGTAATAAGGAATTTTATTAAGCTCAAATTCATTATTTTACAAATTATGATAAAATTTCTACGCGACTACGTGATTTTTTAATAAATATACTTAGATCGACAGTGTTGTTTTCCCATAAAAAAGTCGGAGTACATAACAACTATTAATATTTTGAATACCGATTATGGTTAGCATAACTTAAGTACGCATGATCCAAGGACTCCTCTATGACTTCAGAGAACTACGTTGGAACACATATGTCAATAGTTTGATTCTCAAATACGGTAATGCCTACACGAACTAATACGGAATAGCTAAACAGTTTAATGACCTTCTTTGTCACATGTATCTAATAAGGACTTGGTTTAGTTTAGATGCTAATTAATTTTTTTCTCTATTGATTAATTATAGTGAGTATTGTTCTTTTAAAATCTGTCATATTTTTTAAATGAAAAGTTAATTATTACTGTCTGTATCTTTACATAGTAAAAACGACGTACCGTGACTATGTGTATCTTCTTTAATTAAATTTTTGTACCGAAGTTTGACTATGATTGTTTTATTGATCTGGTTATTAGTAAAATAATGTATGTGTAAAATAGCTGGTTATTAGTAAAATAGTGATAGATAGTAACACGAACGACCTACTATTTGTTTCAAAGTAACAGGCATTGAAATTAGGAGTAAAATTTTAAATTTTAGTACATTGTCTTGTAGGTACAAATATCAATCGAAAGTTACCAAGAAGAATATTGTCGAGGCCTAAAATGTTGTCCTAAATAGCAGAAGCGATCCCAGTTTATAAATAAGTATTACGGTCTTTCCACGCTCGTCTTAACGTAGTTTCAAGAATTTCAGGCGACATTTTATTAAAAATTCTTTTACGGGAACATCTTTGGGGTCGCATTGTTTTAGGAGAAAAAGTATCTGAATATAAAGAGATAACATGTATTCACATATGGTTTTCATTTTATATTACAATTAAAATTGTCGAATATGTAAGTAGTACAAACAAAAATTCGAATCTAACAATTTTTAGTCTGTTTTTTGTAAAGTATTAACTAAGAAAGGTTTAGCTACCCACAATATCCTGCAAGAAATAAATATAATTTAACATAACCCTATTAAAAAGCATACACAGACAGATTAAAGACATGACTTATCCGAGAAACTCGAATAAAACAAAGTTTTATCCATAATTCTAGTAATGTGCCAGAGAATTTTTCATCAATACTGCATTACTCACCGGCACAAAGCAGCAGTTACACTCGTATTCGTGCGAGTGAACGCAATAGATTTTATTAAGTGCAAAAGTTCAAACAGAATTCGGATTCGTTTTGTGGAAGTGTAAGAACTTGTGTTACAGTATATAGAACTTACAGTAATACATTATTTTGTTAGGAAGTATTTGATAATTGAATTTATTACCATGTAGCAATGTATGAAAAATTAGGCGAAAAAAAGACAGGACATAATAAATTAATGAAAGACCGTCCTAATACTGTATGCATTGAAGCTGATCCTTGAAAGTGGTATATTAAAAGGTTTTGTTCTGCCATTAAATCATGACAGTAATGTATTAACCATGACACCTAACTTAATCGTAATTTTCAATAAGTTTCAAGCAAAACAAAACGGCAGAAAATAATTCTTCTAACATATGTGTAATAAATCTTGTTTTATTTCCGAAATGTGTATGTTCTTTAATTTGAATTACCACGCAGACTGTGGACGTCAGTAGGTAAACTGCTTAAGCTTAGCGATTTTCATGAAGTTCCAGTTTACTTTTCCCTCGGGATACATTAAGCGTATTGGAACGCGGTTAGATTTTACAAAATTTAAATGTAGGTTAGCTCGTGCATAACATTAAAGTTAACTTAGACCATTTTATTATAAGATTATTTTTCACACATGAGAACACATGTTTTTAAATCAATACTTTTTTAAAGGTCTAATAAACCTATCGTGGTGCGAGTGATGCGTAAAATCTGAATTTATTGTTGTTTTTATTATTTAGAGGACTCTTTTTATCTCATGAAAGTTTAAACAGCTGCTTTATTCCGTAATTCTGATGTAAATTTTTAATTTCCCTAGTGCATAAATGCAATATCTCCAACCTTAACATCATTATTGATAAATATTTTTAAAATGATAAGGATGATTATCCTTTGTATGCATCCAAAAGCATATAGATTAGACGCTTATAAGTTTTCCATCCCTTATAAACCAAAAACCAAATATATCCCACAAAACTAACCAGCAAACTGTTTACACCTGACACAGATTTTGCGGGCTACTACGTATCTTACGTCATCTATACAAAATTCAACTCTATATCTTAACTAGAAGGTTTAAATTTTAACACTATCCCGAGGGTATATCGTAATTAAGTTGGGTCACTAATTACTATGGAGGAAACGAATTTTCCGTGACGTGAACTATACGGACTCCATTACAGAAACTGATATTTTTTATCTACAACACAATGATTTATAATGCGGTATTTCTATTTCTTTTTATGCTTTACATTTCAGGAATAACTTACGGGAGTTATCTAATAATGAAGTTATCGATTAACAAAATGGGGTTAACTGTTTCGGACAAGCAGACCGACATTAATATTTATTTATAACACTATGTTCATATGCATTGAGTATATAGCTGATGACAGGTTAATTAAAAAAAATATATGACAAAAGTTTACATTAAAAATATATATTATTCGAATGTTCGGTTAGTTACATTGGCCCCTAAAATAAAGTAATAAAATAGTGTTATATCTATGTAATATTATATATTTGTATGGAGATTAATATGTGAAAACCCTTTCATTTTGTGAAACGTTTAAATACAATTCATTATACAATTTAAAATAACAGTTTCTTGAGGTGCTACACCTCCAGTGATTAAATTTCAGTACAGTAATTTAAATTCAGTTACAATTAGCGTTCAAAATTTAACTATAATGTATATTACTTACATTTTAAGCTAATAAGAGCGTATCAAAAATAATAGTTTTCTCGTTATTTATTTCGTAATTGGTTCACTTTTTCTATGTCATGTTACATATTATGTAGGTCGCATGCAATAATACCAGGGTAACTGGGGAATGGAGAATATTGATTCCATTTTACTAACGACATTTATTGTTATCAAACACGCGAACTATGCGAAACAGATTTTTAAAACATGAAGATCCTTGAAAAATAGTATAATAATATATTTTATGAATACAGAATAACTTTAATTCTGATATGAATGGTGCTCCAGGACTATTGTTTCTCGGTATATTTCTTGATGTCACGATTTGGGATGTTTTCACTGTCTTTAGATATTTTTTTCAGGAATGTCAGAAAATTTAGTAGATAAAAAAAAGCAATTCAATCACTTATGAATATATTATTTATGAGAAGGTATATTTGCTAGTTATCATGACACTCTCTCAATAACTTTCTGTGTTTATCAGCCATATACATATTTACTGTCACAGAATTATTCATACGGGTTAATAATTACTTCTGTATAATATATATTTATTCGGGCCGTAGATCCTGTTACAATTGTAATTAAACAAAATATTACATTTGAATTTGAAATCTGTCATTTTTATATGATTGTTAATGAACAATCATATAAAAATGGTGTTTTATCATTTTGGCGCCAATAAATTGTACAATAATTTTTGATATTAAAATATTGCTAGTTCTCTAGTAAGAGCAAGTCTTGATTTGAAGTATATACTTATAAATAAATATGATATTGGTATCAACCCTTCGTTTGGGCAATGTTTGTCTTTTTGATTTTAATGACTACAATTTTGTCTAGCGTCTACTACTTAACACTGTAAGGCTTGAGGACTGAGGGAGTAATAATAAACTCACTAATTAGAAGCCTTTGTTAATGTCGACTTTCGAGCTTGGAGTAACTTTACATGTAATTGAACGTTCTACTTATTTTTATATTTATATAAAACGATTTATTATTATGAGAATATAAATAATACATTTGCGAATTATTAGTGAAATTCAGCTATCTTTAGCTGATATATTCGCAAATAAACAAAGAACTTATGATAGCAATGACTCACGTTTATGACAGAAATACTGAAAATGATGACTCTAAAGTACGAGGTTTGAATATTAAAAGGCATTTATAGTGTCAAGTGTGCTTCTTACACTTTCAATACTCTTCCATAAACTTCATTTTTGCTTAACGAAATCAAATTGCAGAAGTCAACTTTACTCTACTTCTAATTATTGCATCAAAAAAATGTTGTACGTGCATGTAGTCCCGGTTCTTTAAACCAAAAATATATTATATTCTTTTTACCTCATATCACTGCAAGCCTTAATGCAAGTACCCAAATCTATACATGATTCATTTGTAGTTACGAAATTCGAAAACTGTTTATTACAGTTTTATGAAGTCGCGGGCAACAACTAGTATCATGAAATCTCCCAACCTTCATAAGGGATCTATAAATAAAACAGCTAATGTATTGAGATGAAATCTGGCGCACTATTTATCAGATGACTCGGCAGAACCCGCCTCAACGTCACTCAATCCACTGCATGCATATCTACGTTATATCAATCTTATTCTTATAAACGAATAATATTAAAACTGAAATAAACATTCACTGATAGTTCAACCCGACGAAACCACATTTTATTTTGGACATACTATAATATATAATTTATTTATTAGTAGATGCGTTTTTAAACTTTCGTTATGTTATTAAAGATGCTTATCTATTAATTTTATTTAAATTATATAATGTGTCTTAAATAAAGGCTGCTATATTTAATATTTATTTTATTTCTACGATTTATTACAAATATTAAAGGCATAAAATATCATGAATTTTAAAAACGTAATTATGACTTATCTAATTGTCAGTTTTACTATTTACTAAATGAAGTATTTAAAAGTTTCCAGCCTCAAAATATAACGACGGTTCAAGTTCTGCAAGAGTATTCGTTCTGGGCGTTCGTCGTTTTACCACTCACGCACAAAAGCTGTCAATATCAGATGAGCCTCTTATCTGTTTACAACTATCCTAACCACAGTATATAATATGTCAAAAATATAGGATAACTACACGTCGTAATTCTTGTTTATTTGCTATTTTAGTGCGCCCACCCCAAAGAATATACTTGTGTACCTTTAACTTACTATATTTTTACTTAAACGTCGCTTTATTCTTTACATGAATTTCCACAGATGGCGTCTTTAATAGAACGTAATTTACCGCATTGTTTTCCAAGTTTCCCAAAACTATTTCAAAATAGTTTCAGAAATGCCTGTAACCCTACTTTTCAAGTTTTAACGAAGGATATGCTCTACTTTTATTTCCTATTTAATCCGGTCCCACAAAATAAACAAATATTTTTAAAAGCATTCCTTTAGTCAATACAAAATCTAAAAACAATACGCTCCGATAAAAATACTGGATATAAATTGTCGACTCGCCAGTGGTTTGTGTAGTTGACAGCGCGGGTTTGCGATCGCATGCTTGTAAATTTGTATGTATAAAAAAGACACTACAAGCTCTGATTGCATGTTTTAATTATTTTTGTACGTCATGTATACTATTTTATTTAAAAAAGACAATGATATTGCAGATTATTTAGGACACAAATGTAATTTGAGTTTTCCATTTCGACGAGGTATAATTTTAACTTTTACTGAATATATTTTTACTAATATTTAATTTTAATAAACATTAGAGTAGACTTTATAGATCTTTCTTATAATTAGTTTTTCGAATCTATTACTATACTATTCATAATTCCGCTGTTTGTCAGGCAGTCATAACCATAATGAAGTTACTAACAACTTACGTTAGATGATTATAATATAAGATAAAGTCTTATTATAATTGGAATTGTGATGTGAGCCACTTAAGAGAAAAAAATAATCCTTTTACCACTTGATTTCACCACTAACTTACCTGCAAAAAGGATAATAAAAATGCAGTTATATACTATATCCAAATCTGTAGCTTAAGCTATGCATAAATAAAAAATCGATTGTTTCTTTATTTTCAATACAAAACACCCAAAACTACATTTATATAAATGTTTAAGACCTGTTATTTGTTATAATATATTATTATACGACTAAATTGAAACTGGCTAGTTGCTCATCCAAATTATTTTCAATAAAAATTGTCAACATATGCCCCAATATTATGTTATTGTTAGCAACAACGCAATTTATATACTTCATTAACTATATTATTGCGGTTAGCCTTTGAATGATGACTCCTACAATCAACCCACAGACTATAATAAACTTACCATAAACCTAGATTGAGATATTTACACCGTCACCTAACACAGACTTAAGTGTGCTCCCGTGACTTAGTGCTCATTAGTGACATAAGTCGTACTTGGAGTGAATATTTCAACACCTCGCCTCTATTACGCTGTGCTTTACTGGTAGGTAGAGCCTCGTATACATAGGAAAGAGATTTACGATTTTTTTTACTGTTTTAACTAGTTATATCTTTTTTTCTTATACGAACATAAAGATGTTATGCGTACAAATAAACTTAATATCCAATTTGAAGTTTAAATCTTAGGAAACATAGATATTGACGAATTTAAAAAGAATGGTAATTAATTTTTAAGTGTAATTTTAAAAAGATCATAATTATGATTATTCTGTCCTCCGAAACGGCTATAACATTTGTGATGATTTTTGAAACACAAGCTGTACTAGGATTTACCATTTAAAATGGGCTTAGGTGCAGTTACAATCAGGGTCTAAAGTCTTATTTTACCTATAGAGCTGGCAACGTATAAAATGAGTACCGACTCATAATACCTATTTAAATATTAAAACATGGAAGGAGCGCTATGCTATCGTCTTTTCACAATTGAAAAGGTACGTAATAATGGATATATTATACAACGATGGCCGCTGTCGGCACGAGAAGAGTTCGAAGCTTGGGATTAACATAAATAACATTGGCTGAGAAACCTTTCCGCTCTCGCTATGTCACCCGCATTCGCTCATCACTACACTAAAACTTCACAACGAAATCGTCGTGGTTTTTCACCTAAACACGTTGTTGAGTTAAGAGATTTGAAGTTAAAACCAGCTTTGAAATTTTTACGTTTTCATTTTTGTGTTAACGTCCAGACTCAAGATCAAAGCTTCAGTGGGATAAAGAGTCATGGAAGTAGAGATTTTTAGTCCACCAAATTATCACAAGCAATAACACCGCTAACATTGCGAGAGTAAAATAATTTATATTACTAAAGAAAAATTAGTTTACGCATTCATGAACATTATATTACGCATATTAAAAGGAGTATACAATGTTTGAAATTAAAAAGTAACTAAAAATCATGCTTTAGCTACAGACTCAATCATCAGATCAGCACCAAGATACCTAATTATAGCTGATCTGATAATTGTATCAAATAATAATATAAAAAAGGGATTAGTAGAATTTAAAAATTTAATCACAAACCAATTATTTATACAAACAATAGAATTATGAAATATTAAGCAATTTAATAAGAAACTTTTTGATATCAAATATCAAAATGGGAGCGTACAAAAGCTTAAAACGAAACGATTCATTTTTGGCAAGCCACCCATTTGTAAGCTTCGATCAAGCGCTAAAATACAACTTTCGCCGATTTTGGAGATATCGCGATCGGTTGATAATTGTCTTCGTACAAGCTGCTTGAAGCTTTTATCAGTTAAATGTTCTTCTCGATAAGAAAGCTTAGCAACGAAGATTCAAAAACTTTCGGTCAAGAAATTATTGATTTTGGCATGATCAGTAATTTTTAAATAACTATAATGTCTAGGATTAATTTTAAAAATACGGTTTATCGTCATCATATTAGGTCTGACATATCAAGTAATAGTATTTTACTTCGAACTAATTATACATAGACATCTATTGTAATAGTAGTTTTATTGTTATTCCATAATTAATAAGTCTAAATTAATATCTAAGGTTCTCTTACATTTTTATTAGTTACAATAAAAGGTACTAAAATTGAAGAAAACATGTTAAACATAACATCAATGACAGATTTCCTCTACAAACACGGTATCTATTAAGCGATAGACAAACAAAGTAATAATATATTCGGATCAGACCGGTGAGCCTCAACGGAATACGTAAAGAGCTTTCAACAGGTTGCCATGAGCTTTCTTATCTAATGTAACTTCCGGTAACGTGTCGAAGACTAGATTGTATTATAAAGGAGATGAGACACGATTGCAACTGCCATGCATATATATGTTTGTCTTTACTAATTTTGTTGAGGTAAAAATAACTGTAAAAATAGCTTCCATTCCGAAACCGCTGAACCAACCCTGGAGAAGGTCATAACCACGAGATATTTAAGTTAACCTAAATCAAATGACTTGATTTATATAACTCCATTGTCGTTTAGTAATGCACTTGTACATACTCGTATATTTTTCCAAACGTTGACAAAGTGACTTGACCATCTTTCCACGTATGGTGACGGAAATATTTTGCATAAATGTTAATATATCAGATAAACAATCACACTTTTATCATTACAAATTACCTTCGTACATACAGTAATGAATTTAATGAAAATATTACGAAATTTCCAACAGCACAATAAAATGAACGACGCGTTTGATCAGATAGTTGTCACGTCATAAATGTACAAGAGCGGCGAATGGCGATGAAAATGATTATCGTAGAATGAAGCCACTCCGCGCAATACGCACTTAAGCGAAATGCATGAGTCCCTGGCTAGACGCGGTATTAGTCATGGGCTTACGGGAGTAAAATGTTACTATTTTTTAACAGATAATGATGAAAGAGTTAACAACTACATAATTCCTGTTTTAGTTGAAAGTATATAGCCCTCCTGATCACCGACTTCTCCATAAAGACTAATCTATTATATAAAATTCTCGTGTCGCGATGTTCGTTCCCATACTACTCCGAAATGGCTTGACCGGTTCTTATGAAATTTTTATGCATATTCAGCAGGTCTGAGAATCGGCTACTATCTATTTTTCATCCCCCTAAATATTAAGGGTGGTCCACCACTAATTTTTTCTTTTTTAGACAATGCTTATTTTTATTTTTTTATGATACAGCATATTAAAATAGATACAATCCCAAATTTTATAAATTTATGTGAAAAAACGAAATTTGCTGGGTCAGCTAGTTATATATAGAAATGTATTTTTCTCATATACCTACTACAAAGGGACACGGGTATTCAGGTGAGATCATCGTGTCATGATGCAATTAAAACTATCCTTAATTTTATCTGGGAAGTTTAAAAATATATTGATCAAAGTCTATACACTCAATATGTTATTTATGAATCTCCAATTAATAAGCAGGTTATGTAAAAGAAAAATATAATATTTAGAATGTTATTTAAATTTACAATATATACAGAATAAGATTATGGATACAAAAAAAGGAAGTAATTTTCGCTACAGCGGGTGCCTTGAGGTATCAAATGGATGTTGTATTATGTCAGTATTCCTCTGGGAAGAGTCCTTTTCATAACGCGGTTAAAAGGCTTTGCGCCTGTAATGAATGGCTTTCCAAACGTTTGTAGAACTAATATTTATTAAACCTATATGAAGTGAGATCCCTTTCAATTATATTCATTTTTGTTATAAATCAAGTACTATTTTAATAAGCTATTAAATATATTAATTTTACCTCTTTAAAGTACAAATCTTTTTTAATTTGTGTATTTTCCACAAAACTTTGTAAACGATATGTTTTACCTTATTTTTATACATATAGTTAGAAGTTAATAATTTTCTAGTCGATGTGTTTATAGTTACCGAAGAGAAAACTTCGACTTTATTGTTCAACATTAACATACTTGAAATATTATTTTAGTAGAAATTGTTATTTTTTAACATTAAATAAACGATTTGAGGCGCAATGTTGCATTTGGTACTAAAAATCGCACATTCCGCTACCGTAGGAAAACAACCTCCAAAAATAGGCCAGTACTCCCAGCGTAATAGAATTAATACAATATGCACATACTACATACGTATACTAAAACGAATATCCAGAAGCATTATTAGTAGTAATGGAAGCGAATGAAATATATAAGGATAGTAACCAACAAATGATATTCTGCATTTTATTTCTACCGCAAGACGAAAAAGACATGATGTCTAGGAATATCACAAAATAATTAGATGCATGATTTTTTTTATCATATTTAGTCAATTTAATCTTAATACATAATCAGACGGAAAAAGCTTAGGACATTTAAGGAAACATTCGACAAAAATACCTTAAAACATTTCGCGTTTCGTTTGCAAATAATTAACGAGGGCTGAGCTGTAAATGTAATTAGATTTTTTGTTAAACTCGAGCTTGTAAATGAGAAGTGTTGTATATAAGCACCCTTTGGGATTGCGAGATATTATTATTATTTTTATTTCTTAGTTTGTGCTCTAAATTTATTGACGATCAGTAAAAGTAATATCTAGCTGGTAGGTAAAAGAATTGGAGCAAGAAATGCTGCTTGCAATTTTAACCTACTTCCTACTGATGTATAGAACGCGAAAGTTATTTAGAATACGAGTATATGGGATGTACGTATGTAAGTTTGTTACTCTTTCACGCAAAAACTGCTTTATGGATTTCGAAAAAAACTTTACAATAATAAAGCTTACACATCACAATAACACGTAATGTATAATTTATAAAAATATTGTGACACGGGTGAAACCACAGGGCACTTCTCGTTTAAAATATTTTTGTACCCAAAAGTTTTTAGCTACTTTTCATTTTCCAGTTGTATTAATATAAGATGATATAATTATATCAGTAAGCAACAGGTTATGTTTATTGTACTTATAAATATACTATAATTCATAATGTAGATGGGTCAAAATACATAACATTCCAAAAAAGAAAGCACCAAAATTGGTTTTACATTACTGCTCATTCAGTGTGATGGAAATGGGTTTTCATACATTAATTCAGCCCGCATATTGGTATTGCGGTAATGACGTGTGCTCTGCCTCAAAAGATATATGAAGGTGCTTTATGATCAGTTCTACTAGCTAAAAATTGTAAATCTACATATGTTAACATTCAAATATTTACATATTCAATTTTTGTTTTTTATTTTTTATCGCCGAAATTATGAATTATGATATAGTACCATATTTAAAGGGATTAACCACTGAAAAGCAATATAAATAAGCACAATATAATAAATTTTATTTTAAGAATTTTATATTTTTAGACTACGTCGTGAATAATAACTCATTCTGAATATGAGTACTTCGATAATCGAATTGCAGTAACAGTTTTTATTTGTATATGTGAATAAGTTGTTATATTTAGGTCTACCTCTGAATGTAGACTTTTCATAACCAGTAATATTATTTCAGAAAGCAAATAGTTGTTCCCAAAAGATCACTCCGTAATATAATGGCATTTATGTTACGGTTATAACCATTCAGCATAGAATAAAGACGAGAAAAATTGAAAACAAAAGCAGCATAGACACATTAAGTGGTTACGAGAGCTATTGAACAAAACCAATTAGAGGCTGAGAAGCGAGGGACGCCCTTTGAATTACTTTGTGTGATGTTTCTGGATCACACTCGTCTTCAAAGGGTTGTCTCTATTAATAGGGTGATATTTTTAGTGTTTTAATTGTGCCGTCAAAGTTATCTTTAGAAAGTCTAACAAGCGCGTCTATTAGAATCATATCGGGCAGTCAATGTTATAGTTACGCGAAGAGTTTTGATTTCATTATTTTGACGTATTGATGATACGATCACTCACGATGATTTCAAATTTGTCAGATTATGTCAAACAATGTCGAAGTTATTCTATATTTGTCTCTGCCTCCTTCCAATCTTGTAACTTGCAAGCTCACTTTGTAATGATATTATTAATTGCCATCGATTATCTGACAAGCTCTGTCCGCCGTTTTAGTGAACGTCAGTATCTACTGATATTCACAGGTGTGAAATTATAGATATGACAATTTATATACATTTTAGCAAAGCTCAAATTCGCGTATGACTGCAAATGTGAGTAGGTGTGTATACTTAGTTGAGGTTTCGCCAGTTAGTTGGGTACATATTGGGTTTCGTATTGACATTCCTGCGGTCAGAGACAACATATTATATAACATTTGTCATTGCACTGTTTCATAGCAGCCAATGAACTGGGTAAGATCCAATAAGATCCCCTGAGTGTACGGCTTGTTCCATACGAGTATATATCTGAAGATAACAAAATTCTTGTATGCAAGACCACATATATGGATTTATACTAAGCTGATAGCAGTGTGAAATCAATTCACTAAATTAAATTATACAATTTAACTTGTCCAGTGTGGATTTTTTTTTAATTTAATTTTCTACTAAAGTACTCTCTCGTTACAAGACTGAATCAGAAAACTTTTTAACAAGTCTTTTGGCTTTATTTGCAATCAAAAAACGGTGGAACAAAATCATTGCAGTAAATTTTAACTTTTAATCCTCGCTTAAAATTATAGTTTCTATGTGCATACTATTTGGATAAAAATACTAAAATTTGTCATTTTAATATATTATTCCCCTTTCGTTGAAATAAATAACGCTAAAAAATATATGAACGCTAAATTAACACCAAAAGCAATTTCGAGGGAATCGTGTACTTCAGACTTTAGATCTTATTTCAAGGTTTAGAAGCAGTAATGATAAATACCAGAAATTTAATTAGGTCAATGTCAAATCGCGTTTAATTGAAAGGGAACATAATATTCCAATAGTAGGCTCATAGTTACAAAGTGATTAAATAATATGAACTAACTTCCACAATATTAATAGCTTTTGTGAAGTGTTTTTGCTAGCTTTATTTTTATGTAATAAAATCTTAGAAATTTATCCTACGAATTGTTCTATCGAAATGAAAATATCTATGTATATGTTTCACAGGATAATACGCTATTTATTTAATTAATCAACCTGGTAATTTTATTATTCCGAGCTGTAAAGAACAATAAAGTATTCAATACATAAATTAAACGTCATGTCGTGTATAGTGATATAAAAATGATGTCGGCGAGGTCGGAAAAAGGTTATTTTAAAATAAAGTTGGAAGCAATTTGCGCTTATAAACGCCCGTTGCGAGGACCCTTGAATATTTTAACGAAGTGTCTTTTGTCCTGAAACAATGTGAGAATTGCTTTGACGCAACCGACGAGAAATTCTTAATATAAACCCTGAAGCTTTTGATCTTCAATAAGTGAAACCTTGGGGAATATTTTGGGAAAAAGACATGGTCCAAGAAGATGACGCCTCAGCGTCGGATCGGCATAGAAATGCTAGCAATTTCAGATCTTTCAGTAATGCAATTAATCAAAGAGCCATTAAATTCACTACATGGTATAGTTATCTATAGTGTAACATTATCTGTGTCCATAAAGTAATACAATACCTTTACAAAACTAATAGACAGACAAATATGTGTATCGCATTATACTAATCAAATTTCAAATATAAATCTGAGAGAATATTTTCCTCTGACGCCACTAAAGAAGATAAAAAATTGCTATACAATTATGTTTGTAAATATCAACAAACATAATTATTTAGTCTCTCAACTGTGGATTAAATTTAGCGACATATATATCGTCCATTAAGATAAGTGGACGTGGGAAAGGGTTTGTATTATGTTCCCGATGGGATTAGCTGTGAAGTATGAAGGAAGTAATTAGATGTGACATAACTGAGTAGTTTTGTAGTATACAAATTTAGCTCATAGCTAATTCATTATAGGCAAAGTTCTGGACAGGACATCAGGGATGTTCGCTTTAAAGACTTTTAGAATTTACTGAATATTTTAGACAAACGCGATAGTCAATACCAGGTCTAAAGCAAAGTCGAATGACATCACTTAAGAGATACTAGAATTTGAGACGCATGTGCAAATTCGTATTTTGCTTGTGTAGATGAGTCCTGAATATAATTCAGATTTAGGATGTCTCAAGAAAAAATTAAGTCACAAAGTAATGGACAACAACGACATTCTCGCTATGCGCAAAAAGATGCTAGTAAGTTTTTCTTTCAGAAAATGTGTATATAAGCAGTTAGTTTAATATGGAGTGTTGTGTACTTGTTTAGAGAATATATGTCATCGTAATAGAATGTGACGACTGTCGTGAGTTAGCTAACACTGTATGTTCACGTACCGTCAGCATATATGGTGATAAGAACTTTTAAGCCCCGGCGCAAAAAGAGAGCTTTAAATTCGATATGTCTGACCGTGTGTCGCCTCTCTGCTATTATACAGTGATAGAAATGGTTCTTAACATTAATTATAGATTGGTTCAAGCGTTTGATCATTTGTCGTCGCTTGGGATATGAACATTTTTAATATTAATATATAAGAAGTAATGTTAATATAAACAAATTAAACTATAAGTAAAAACAAATTCATGTTGTGAAAACATATTGTATGAAATTAGTAAGTTGGTTTAAGATTAAATTTTAAGTTTTAGTAACGAAATATTTTTCTTATTATATCCAAATCACATTATTATCATTAATTTTTCTTAATAATTAAATAATATATGTCTTCATAAAACCAGATATTTTTTGCCAATAGTACCAGAGTGACGACAAGTTCTTAGATAAGACTATTCTAAAGGAAGTTTAGTCGGTGCTTTCTAGGCTAAACTCGTCCGATAGCAACTATTCAATTTGCAGCGTAATCTTTGTCGCTTGTTTGTAGAATATAAAGCGAAGACGTTATTTAAATATGTTTTCAAAAATATTTCTACATAATATAAAATTTAGATTCATGCACCGAAATTACTTCTGTTTATACCTTTAATGAATGCAGGAATAAATACTATTATCACGTTTTTATATATTCGAAGTAAAATAGAATGGTATATTGATTTCACTAGCAATTGCCTGCGATTTCGTCCGCGCTATTTTATATTTAAAATATTTTTGGTGCGAAAATAAACTATATAGTATTTCTAACAAATTTAAAGATCTCTCAATATATCTGAGAAGTAGATCGAATTTTGTTACCATTATTAAGGCTTATATATTTGTTACAAATGTATTTTCTATTAGAACAGTAAAGGTAAAAGTAAGCCTATTATTTTTGTATCATAAATATATATGTATAAAGTTTTACCACGAATATTAATTTAAAAGTATCTTAATTTCCTTTGCACATGTACTGTTAAATAAATATATTAATAGCAAATAAAATAAATAGAAAATCTACAACCACGCCTGTCGAGCATTAGGAAGTTGAAAAAACCATATTAAAATCTGTAAATCTATCTTCCATAAGTCTGTCCAACACACATTGAGCACCTGTGGTCACGCCAACCCTTGGCAGTGCGCCAGTGGCGGGCCCTATGTGATGATATATTCTTAATGAAGTCATAGATAAGACATTTTTGTTTAGACAGCTCTTGCATTTTTCTGTATACTTTGGTACTTATACAAAATTTAAGCAAAGATGTTATATTTTTGCATTACAATCCCAATGTCCCTATAGTTCAGTTATCAAAGTTAATTACAAGAAATAATTTTGGTTTTCCCCAATATAATTACGCTCAGATTCCATTTCTTTTAAGATTACAAATCTTAATATCACCGTTTGATTTGTATTAAAAAATAACAGTTTTTAAAGTTGCTGTAGTAACTTGGCTTAGTATATCTGGTAAATAACGAAAGCATTATACAATACTGAGAGTTGGAAATTTGCATAATTCATATATCATTAATTATGAGCATAATTTATGAGGTTGTCACTATCAGAGACACTCTTATTTCCTAATTATCTGGTATAATAATTTTGCTTTTGACATGGTTTGTAACAACTTAATAATTAATTTAAAGTATATGGAAGTAACAATATAATCGCAACCGTAAAATGCATCGGAGTTCTTAAATGTAAAGTAAAATCAGTACGGAAGTATATTGAATTATAAAACAGGTAAGTACCGCCTTTGCTTTCTAGTACCATTAAATTTGCATACGGTCAGGGATTTAGACGATCCAAAACTGCTGCGAGGTGATCGATTCGACTGTAATATAGGGTTGCCAAATGTCTTATTTGAATCAGTTTCCTTCTATCTTTTTAGATTCCGCAAAGAAAAATTAGTAAACCAGTGTCACAATTCATTTCCTCACTTTTGTTTAAATGCTATTGAAATCTAACATTTCCAACAGTTGATTTTTTTTAGTATCAATAGTTCTAAAAATACATAGTTTTGAAATAGTGCGCGTAATTTCATTTGTAGATATAATAGATTTTTTTATTTTAAAATATTTTAATCCTACCATCAGATGATGATGACTCTTCAGCGTCGGGCTGCATGTAACATGAAACATACGTCTCTCACATTTGATAAATTAAACCTTGGTTAATATCCACTATAATCGATGGGATGTAACAGCCCTATTATTGTGCATTGTACTGATGCGGAACAATTCCATGTTTCATATTGGTTTTGCAATTTCGAAACAAACGTATATTTCTTTTGAATGTACATAGACAACAGTTATACATTAATCTAGAACTGTTAATACATACTTATGAGCTAATAGAATATACAAATATAATATATAGAATATACATAATAAATTATTTTTAGTTAGCTATAGTATTTGAATAAATATAATCTCAAAGACCACGGAAAATACCCAAGTTAATTTATTTTAGGATTCGAAGGGATAATAATTTATTGTAGACTATGAATATTTAAAATAAAAAAAGAGTTAAAAGCCTTCTAATTTTATTTAGTTTAACTATAAACCATTTTTTGGGTTTAAATTGCAAAAGTTATATGTATGTAGCAGTATTTAATAAAAGTAGAAAGATGTTGAGGTGATTGTCAAATTGTAAGCGAGCTGGGCTCACTAGCTTTCTGGAACGTTGCCAGAATCCAATAATAATACATTAACTTGCAGATACACTGCTACTGACGTACTGCCTTCTAATTATTACCAGTATATTAATATTATCTTCCTATAAAGACTTCCTTATGCTATGACCAATTTTCACTTAAATGCATTGGCAAAATAAATATACCAAAAAATACCATAAACAGGAAATACATAAACTAGCACTTACCTACCTATATTGACAATTTCGTAATGTTAAATTTAACTTTCATGTATAATCACGTTTCCAAATTAAAGATATATACATTATATATGTCTCTGCACCTTTAATTTCACAATATACCCTCTTGAAGTTATACGCTTCCTCTTGCCACTTTTCAATATGATCCAAAAATACCCATAACTTTTCTTCTATTGACTTTAATATTTTCATATTCGTCCATTTGACATACTGTAGGCCTGATCTTACTTCAACATACATTTGACAAAAACGATACGTACGACTATTTAATTGATACATATTACAACACATTTACCAACACAATCGTTATCTAAAAGATTATTTTTCTATCATTGCCAAGACGTGTATTCAAGCTATTCTGTTACAGATGCCAGAAACATTTCATAATATTTGTTGAAATATGTAACAGTCAGTTAATAATAGAAAAACTAATTACTTAACAGAGCTCGTCGCGTTTAATTGGTTCGCTGCGGTAAACACATTCGCTTAATCGATCTCTACGCTGAACATCGATAGGTTTATTCAATTCGTGCAATTCATCATTAGTTTTCCTATGAATACTTGATAATCTACGTACGTGTAGCGGTAGTTGAAAATCTCAATCAAAATTCGCTGATGTTCTTTTAAATGTTGAACTACCACAAATTCGTTTATTCATCCGTCTACACATAAGATTAGTTATTAAACGAAATAAAATTAGACATTGGTGGTAGTGTCAATAGAGATTTCTAAGGAATAGAATGAAATAATACACGTAGTGCCAAGTACAGTTTGCCTCTACGAGTATGTCGTATAGGCACTGATGAAAAACAGCTTATTTGCTGTAGAAGAAAAGAGGATGTATTTAAAGAGAGTTGTTTGAAGTTCAGAAGGGTTTCATCCTAAACTTTTATCTTTAAACAATCTTGAATTAAGAATATAATGTGTAGTCATAATAATAATACACAATACACTTGAAATACTTTTTAACAATGAAAACCTTTAAAAAAAATTAAGCCTTAATTTTCTTATTTCATAGCTTACTCCTATGATTTGTTCATTTATTTAAGCAACTATTCAAGCAATTAAGATAGAAACATTCTACAAAGTTTTTCACGAATAGCAAAAAGGTAGGAAGGTTGAACATTATACAAAATAATAATGTCTTAAGTTTTAAAAAATATCAAATATAAATGGCAAAAATTATATTTTATTTAAAGTATATGAATAAAGTAAAAATGTGATTTATAAAATTATGTTTAAATGAATCAATAGAGCAGAACAAAATTGGACCTATATTTGGGTGCGCATCGAGTCCTAAATGGCCTAATAACCTAAGTTTTATATTGTCGTCAATTATAAACACAACGGTACTGAAATATAAAATTGTTCCTATCTTTTATTTCTCTATTTTCTTTAGTATTTCGTTACTTTTGTCAACTTAGAGCTTCATATTTGTCTGAAACACTCAACTTCAACCGCTTGGGACCTATTAACTGTAAATGTCGTAATTTAGGTTTCAGAATTATAAATTTGCTTACATATCATATTTTATTTAAATAAAACCACCATTAAGGGATTAAGGCGTATTCGGTATTCATTATACTATCTCATTCGCCATTTAATCGCCTATGATTATGAATTTATACAAATTAATCTATTGCATTAAGACGTTATGGCACCTAAAGAACTTTTAAAACCATCTACTCACTTTTTTTGTTATATGAATACTTTTCTAAATATATTTAGTCGCAATTAATTCGAAAGAATATTTATTTTTTCAATAAATACTGGTTACTCCTTTTCCGATATAAATTTAGGAAACAATTTATTACCTTAGAAAAGGATCAGGGTGTTTAGACTTTAGTTACTAAACTTTCAGATCTGACAGAACTAATTCCTGATCCAGAAGTTACCTTCAACAACTCAATTTTAAAAATCAAAACTGTTATATTGTTGATAGCGTTTAATTAAGCTCGTTACAGTAGTAAAACTTCTTGTATAATGATTAAATACGGATGGACATCTTAAATCTATAAACTAGAATACTGTTAGACGAAAATAGAGAGAAATTCAAATTCTACATGCAGCCACGGCGAGACGAGATAATTAAATTAGCGGCGAATGGAGAGGAATTACTGAATCATTTAACGAAGCACTCGTCAGACTGTCAATCAGTTGTCACACAGAGACGATGTGATATTTGATTCATGGCGTATAACTATCGGAGCATTGAAATAGAGTTGACAAAAGCTTTTTAAGTATTCGCCTTTTTTAGTATTGATTCATAAAAGCTACCAATACTTACACATTACAAATTATGTACTGTTTATATTGTATACTGTCAAACAACGGGTGTTGATACAAAATATGCATATGCACTTAAGGATGAGGCATATGTTACTAGATTGATGGCAATATGTTATTACATTTGAAAGCAGACAAGTTTATGAAAAATGTTCACTAAATATTTATCTTTATTTCGTTTCACGGGCTTTCAAAGCCGAGTTCTGGATGTTCATGGCAATTCCGTACTGAATTTCGAAGCGGTATACATAGCAGCAGATATATTACTAAATTTAATTAATCTAAAGATGAAGAACAATTAAACAAAGAAGACGTATGTTCAATTCTCGCAGTATACGTGGTAGCAGCTTGACAGATTGGGACGGTTGGGAACTTTACACATTTCACTCAACAAATCAGAGATATAGGGTTGCCAATTCGTCGTTTTAAAACCTAACGTTTACTTTATAGACGGTAAATAATATAAAGAGTTAGTTTACTAAAAAGCACTCTTTATGTCTTTCTCCGACTTCAGATATGTTCCCAGATGCCTACTGTAATTATTGTAATATCATTAGAGCTTCATATACTAAGAAAAATTTTGATGGTTAAAATATTTTTTCAAGATCTGATAACACTGTTTCTAGAGAACTTGATTACTTTCTGGCAAAAAATAAATAATTTTTGTGAACCTTAATCTGAGTCAATCTGCGAAGAATGTACAATTCAATCTTACAAATTACACAACTCACAAAAATCTTTCTTTTGATTTATATTACGATAAATCGTCTGTAATTTAGAAACATTCTCAAATAGATACATTATTTAACTAAGTATTCTATCCAATGATGATTGTTACCATAAATATTTATCGTTTCGTGTAATTTTGGGTTCCGATCGTAATATTGGGATTTCTTTACCTTATACATATAAATATCACATCTGGTTACGTGATGGTTCTTAACTTTAATAGTTTACACATATTTTAAATATTTAAAAGACCATACTCTGAGCATTATATTATAAGTCACATGTTAATGACGTCTGAGTTTTTAAAAGAATGCTTTAGTCATAATATACACACGAAACGACATAATGTCTATTTAATATTACAAAGTTTACCTTATACAGTCTCTATAAACATAAAAATGGGTAGGGCAAAATACATTGCTTGTTTCCGAGAAGTACTAGGGTTCAGCCCGAAGGTGAAAATATTCGTTACAAAGTTATATTAAATAATGTAATAACAATGAAAATAATAATACCTTTATACTCTAAAAATAACAAAATATTATAAAATCACCCAATGTATACATACAACGTTTTTCGTAAAAAAAGGTAAATTACAATTAAATTCCAAAATTTAATTTAGAGTCGTGTTGAAATCGACAAGTCGGCAACTCAAGTTAACATGTAATGATTACGTGCCTCGTCTATCAAACATAATTGATGAAGAGGCCCTATTAAATATCAATCATCAAACATACCGTATATGCTCCTTACAGTTCAAACATACTGAAACCAGCTTTGAACATTACCACAATCGGATTAAAACCTATTTTATTGAGGCAATAAAACCGCCCGCAGACATGCCATAAAATTTAATTGATTTTCAATGTGAAAACTGTTAAACACTTATGTCTCTGAGCTGTAATGTAATAATGGTAGTTACAGAAAAGGCTATTACGGGTCCATTTCGCAAAAAATTCATTTGAAGTTCTGAAAGAGTTGACTTTCTGATTTTAATTATTTTTAAAATGTACATATGGTAAATAAGTAATGCAATGAGTTAAATGCAACGTTTCAACTTTCGGAACCATCATGACCCATAATTATATAATTTTCATATGAAGTTTATATAAGTTTAATTTTGATTTGGCAATTAGACGCAAGTTAAAGTTGAATTATGTACAAGATTTAAATACATTATAAATAATACTAAAGCCTATGAAAAATTTAAAAATACTACAGATATATATTAAAATGACAGTAATTATACAAAAAAGACTATCTATATATATTTATTCAAGTCACGTTTATCCAAAACTTTGTAGATTACACAGAATGTTTTAAGCCTTTACTTTACTTATAAATATTAATTTCATGAAATAATTTTCTAATTTCAATTCAACTAAGGCTATTCGAATACGATATAAAGCCTCTTTACTAACATCTCTAAGTTATCTGTTTAATTATTTCTTCAAAATCACTATACAATGTGTATGATGGTTTTACGAGTTTATATATATTTTTAAATATATAGGTTAATTTACTTCTTTACAAATACTATAGCAAAAGTAGAATCCCCGCAAATAAATTTTAATGAAGTTGTGAGAAAGAAATAAATTAATTAAGTCGGCTTATCCCAAGAAAAAGGACAATTTAAGGCTTAAGATACCTAGACAATTTATCTTGCATCTCTCTTTGTTTTTTATTTAATCGCAAGATCAAAGGAGTTTATATAAAGACTATCATAACAACATTGGAGAAAAAATTAACGAAATTATTTCAACGAAATAATTCTACAAGAACTTTGTAATCGAATGAATTTCAGTGGAGGAAAACCTGATTATTGTAAATAGATTTTTTTTCGGATTAACAATAAGATTTATTATTGGGATTTATATTTTACTTTTTTTTAACTACCTTACTTATAGTTTTACACGTGTTCTTTAAACAGAGACATTTCATTTTATTAATTAATCAAATATTATAAAATATTTGCTTTTAATCAA
This sequence comes from Hebomoia glaucippe, assembly GCA_025727935.1. Classification (NCBI taxonomy): domain Eukaryota; kingdom Metazoa; phylum Arthropoda; class Insecta; order Lepidoptera; family Pieridae; genus Hebomoia; species Hebomoia glaucippe. The sequence continues at coordinate 11,488,556 of JAOSYY010000007.1, forward strand.
GAAATAGTTAGTACCATGTTAGATAATTTTTCAATTCTCCTTGTAATTTGGTATAACCTCTTTAAAACGACTTCATTTTGAAATCAGTAAAGGTAGCAGAAAAACTAGTAATCGTCTGAGCAAAGGCCGGATAAGTTCGTTACATCAAGATGGACGGAGTATCTCTTTAAACCTAGAGGTAATTTGTGAGAGAGGGTGCCAGCTGATACATACCGTAAGCTAGAATCACGAGCTACAATATTTTTTACTTAAAGTTGTTATTTTTGATAAAAAAATTCTCGAAACGATGTTTTCTTTAATTTATATCAATTTTCATAATAAAACAATAAAATATTTTTGAGGTGTAATATCTTTTATAAATATATCATACCTACTTAAAGGCGTACAGTTTTATTATGGTGTTGGCCTTGCGCTGCGCTCCACCTCCATTAATTTGTGTAAATTAATCAAAAATACAATTCATAAACGTATCGAGTACGTAACCATCGGGAACGTACTTCATATTTTAGATTGTGAGTCTTAGCTGTTAATTTAGTTAAATATTCTACGAGACAGTCAATCACATGTAGACAGGCGATTTGGTCCCACTACACTAATGAATACAAAGCACGGTACTCGCACGGCCAGTAAAACAGATGTAACTACGAATTAGGTTTATACCTTGAAATTCTGAACATTCTAGATATGACGTATATTTTTTATTTGTCACCTTACTGTTTTTCAAGAATCTCACAAATTAAAATATAGTAACGTTATTTAGATAACCTTTTTGATTGAGTAATTAGGCATTTGGGACAAATATTGAGTAAAACATATTTTTTGTTACTCAGCCCTTACTTGTAAGAATTCAAAAGAACACATACCTACTAACGATGTGTGTATATACGTTAGAAATCACGAAAAATATGGATTTGATTTTTGATAAAGCGCTTGTAACAGAAAATCCCACATAAATATGTATATATAGAAATTGAAAAAATTCCTTTGTCCTTTCTGTTCTTTGTATTCTATGCTCTATTTTTGTAGATGCTAAAGCCCTAATTACACCAGTTTTGTTCTATTTCTAGACAAATGGTATTGCGTTGTCTCGTTTGCTTTAGAAAGCAATTGAGGATGTTTTTTTTTAGATCAAATTGGTCATGAGGATCATCTACAGCTTATAGAGCAGATAAAAATAGCAGCAATTATCTTTTTATGTCATGAACGTCAGGACTCCCTTGATAATAAGTGATCTCAGTAATCATCATTCATTATTCATTCAATGGACTGCCGACGTTTTATCTAGGTATGTGTATAAAAATAACATAAACACGATTTTGCATACATGTGTATTGTGTATACATATATACGAATATGTACTCATTTAAATTAAGGTGCCTTTTTGTAATATCAAGGTACTATCTTTTTTGTAAATTCATACTGTATATACTGCACATTTACATAAATTACATTTCAGTTTATTACTCCTAATCCTCGAAGCGGCTGAAATAATATTTTACGATACATTCACTGTCCAATAGGTAATGTTATGTAGAATAGCTAAAGATACGTTCATTTCATCGTTATTCTTGTCTTCAAATACAGAGTATACCAACGTTTAAGAAACGTTGTACATAAAGATATACAAATGAAATATCTTTATGATAAATATCGACAGATGCATATAAAACGAATTGTAAATATAATGTAAGAAAGCCCAAAAAATTAATTCAAGCCGAAAATCGCAAGCAAGTTATTGCCAGACAAAAAATAATCTTACACGCTAATTTCAAGTACTAACATTTTTACTATGGCAATTTTAATTTGCAAAGGAAATTTATTTAATGGCATAACGAAGGTTTTATGAGCCGCGGTTAAATCTTTACGAGAGAGGTTACGGGGATGGCCTAGCTTAAAATGGAATTATGGTATTATTCGTGATCAAATTAGAAACTAGAAATATTCATTGAAAGCAATATCCTAAAGGGTATTAAATCGATTAAAGTCACTTTTTATTTTAAACAAACTTCATACGTTATTAACATACCATACTCATAAAGTCAAATCTATACAGTCAATTTTATTCTAATTCGAAACGAAAGGGCGTTTTTTTAAACATTTTTATTAATTTGCAAAATTATATTATAAAAGATAAACAAATGTTTGAAAATTGTATATAATGTTGAATATCTCACTATTGTATCGCTTCAAATAATTGTAATAACGATGTGTACAGTGTATACTGGCACTTAATAGGAGTTAAGCTCACAAACTAACAAAAACAAAGGGTTAAATTGGAATGAAACTATGTTTGGGACAGAGGGCGGTAAACTGTGGACTGTATTGCTTTGAAATATGGCCATAAGATGTTGCTCTTAACAGCTTAAGCCTATTTCCTAAGAAGACAGTGGTATTTGCGCACTACATTATATCATTACTTAATGTCAACACTTTAAAAATACTACAATTATGTATGTATATTTTATGTATTATTGGATATCAAAGTTCCTTTAATTGGAACAGAACATTAACTAGTTTATAAAAGCTGTGTTAAATATAATTAATTTTTTAAATATAATAAATTTAAATATAATTAAGTTGTGAATAAAATTACGTCTACACCTGGAACTGTGTGTGTAAAATTTCATCAAAATCCACTTATCCTTTTTTGTGTGTCTCAGTAAGTCGACCAATAATAAATAATACACGTTTCGAAAAATTACATTTAAATAGCTTCTGTGGTTTCTTTAATTCTTTTTGAACTATTTTTCTAATACAAAGGATTCTAGGCAGTTTATAATACAGATATTGTATATATATATTTTCTTGTAGACGTTGCCATGATTTATGATTTTTGGGTTTTTAATAATGGTTCTTTTTTTAAATTTAATTAAATTTCTATTAATCAGACGGATTTGTGCTATATTTTTAACTGGGGCAATAACATATTAGTAAATAACGGATTATCTAAACTACGATCATTTAGATATACGTGATGGGTCTTCCATAAAAAGGTTAAATATATAATTAATTAAATTTAGATATAGCAGTAAACTTAATGAAGCAAAATGTTCGTCTCAAGCGGCTACGAGCTATCTCAGCTCAAAAGCACTCCTTAATACTACATTAAATTCAATTAATTCCTACAAACAGTGTGGACTAAACCTATCTACATTGTAACTATAGGGTTAAGACAATGTGATCAATATTCCTGCATAATACGGAAGGGTCTTCAGACAGTCTCCACTTGAGATTGAGTGACCCTTGGGCTTACGTAGGACTCAGTGAACGTAGATACACCCTAATAATTACACGCATATAGATGGAAAATAATCTTGTAATAAGCTCCATGCGTATAATATATATAATTTAAGATATTATAAACTAACAGAACCCCGCGGCTCTACCCGCATCGATTTTATTCATAGATAACGTGATTTATTATTGAGATCTTACTCTACCAGTAAAGTCACATCAAAATCAGTCCAATAATTTTAGGGAATATCTGAAACAAGCGGTTAGATAGAGAGACAATATTTGTAAATTATGTTTGTATTAAGAATTGTATATACACTTTGATATGCATTTAGAAAAACGCTGTTTTTACGATATTACAATCGGACACTTTACCTGTTTTAATATGTGTAGATTATAACTCAATCATTTATTTGTCACTTAGAGTAATCATAATGTTGGGATTTTATTGGGCAGAGTTCGACCATAACCATTATTGTTATTGGAAAAAAAATTATACCGGTTTCCAATTTTTTATTCAAAGCGCTAAATATTCAACAGTTATCAACAAAAAATAATAAACACTAAAAATATTAAAAAACAGTAGAAAATTTTAGTGAAGTATTTTTCTTCGCCTAGTTACATTAAATTAAGAAATTACTTTATCTGATTAGCAATAAAACCAATCCATTTCGCCAGGTATTATCGTGTTCCATATCTAAAAATTCTATATCTATTATACACTAAATAAAACATAGTAATTTCTGTAGATGATGTGAACTGTCGGAACAAAAGTGAGCGAAGTTGAGTCACGCCATCTACTCTATCAGTTACGAAATACTCCACCAACACATATACGAAGCTCCATTGTTTGACGGCACGTTATTTCCTTTATATTTCCTTAATAATATTTTATAAGTAATCATTAAAAGTTCTGGCAATCACAAAAAATACCTTTTAAATTTTTTAAAAAGTAATCTATATATACAAATAAAATCGAACTGTCTGTTCGAAAAATCAAAACAGCAGCTTTTTCTAAATTTATTTAAAATATACCTATATACACATGGTATTTAGGTCAGAAACATACTTTTATGAAATGTCCGTCTATCGGTCTGTTTATTAATGTCATTAGGAGTATCTGAAGTTACACTTATTTGATCATTGTTGTCGTTTACATCATTATCATGTATACAAAAAATTTAAATTTAAATTAATTTTGTTTGGTAGAGAAAATGCATTTACAGCAATGCTATCATACACTGTACGAGATCCTTATTTGAGAACAAGGAATCCTTTGTATTCATGCACCGAAGACGGCCAAAGTTTCGGTCGGTAAGCCACCGGTAATATGATCGGCTGGAGGCCAACATAACTCGCCTGCCTCAAGTCCTCCTCTCCCTATCGACCTCACTGCAGCACCCAGTATATTAATATATAATAAAATAATCGTTTTAATAAGAATTTTAATGTACACGAAAAGAATAGAAACCCTTCCTACACACTAAGGTGTTGTATTTCGATTTATGTCCTGAATATTCTTGTAGCTATAACGTCATATTATTTAATGTTAATGTTTTCATACCTGTACAATGAATCTTCAAGAAATTAAGAAATCAATACTTATATAAAATTTTATTCATATTTCCCTTGTCCTCAATAAAATTACATCTAAGTTGTACTTACCGATACACCAATAAGATAAAAATGCACGATCCGTTTTGCAAGGTTGCAGAATGTCTCGAAAGTGAAAGACTGTTAATTTTGTTGGGAATAAATACAGAGGAATACTTTATATACGAGCGAATTTCAAAAATTCAATTGCAAAGGATAATGTACATACTACAGACTACACAAACAAAATATGTTTTTTTCTTTATTTTCAACCCTGGGAAATGCTGAACGCTATACCACCACCACTGAGTCAAAGTTACGATTACTCTAGCCTACATCAAGGTGAAAATCCTAAAGAACGCCGCTCATTATGTCTCTACCAGTGTCTCGTTTCTCGTATAGTTTTCAGGCTATGCACAAAGGCCGTTGTACAATCGAGACAGGTTTAACGTTTCAGCCGGCGTTATGAAAGCGCCTTTATATTCACTACAATATTCTGACTTATGATTCTTTTGTTGTTACACACTTTAACACTTTGCTGACAATAATGGATCGCATAAAACTTTTAATGCAATTTCTTTATTAGATATAGGGAAGCGAGCAAAAACATCTCTTTATGAGATGTACTTAGCAGAATGGCAATTATTATTTTTATTTTTTGCATTCAAAATTGTATACTACCTACGAATTATGCGACCACCAATCGGATATTGCAAATACATATTATATTTAATAACTCTTTTTTCTATAAAACTAAATCTTTTCAAGGATAACCCTTTCTAATTAAATGTATAAAATAAATTCTTAACTGATTACCAAATTTCATACAAATGTAGTACATCTCTGGGCGAACGATGCTACTAGTGGCGTCATCTGTATTTTAGACAAAGTTCTCGATTACAAAACATACGACATCTCATAATCAAGATGACGGTGTAAAGTAAGAATAATTTTTATAGTAACAACTTCAGTAATAGAGCATATAGATAAAAATGTTCTTGTAAAGAACTAATAATTTCAATTTGTCCACAGACTATAATTTAATAAATAACTATGCAAATAGAAAACGCAATTTGTATTGAAATATTCCCAGGAAGTGATTACGTCTTGTGAACTCGTTGCGACTCGGAACCGGTGTTACGCTATAATTGGGAAATAAATTATTTGCCATAATTAAATTACGTACATACGTAATTTACTGAATTTATTACGAACTGTTATATTAAAACTACTTTTTTTATTAAAAGTGTGAGCCGTTTGAAAAATATACTTAATTTATTTTTACTTTTTAATATTTAATAGCAAATATATGTTGTATCATCTGTTTCGTAACTACAACGCCACAGCAAGCAAACGCACAGTTAACTTATAACAACCTTAGTCAACCAAATAATTGTATTGTATTTTAATAATTTCTTACTTATATAAAATTTGAAGATAAGCTTCACAAAAGCCATGTTTGATTTATGTCATACCTTTGTTATTTTGTTAAGTACAATATAAATGCATATTACGAAATTATAGCAAGGTAGCGGGTGTGCCTAACGATGATAATTCACAAACGGATGTCGTCCACATTGTCTCAATTCAATCCATCAAGGGAAGGCGGGAACGAGTGACGCGCTTCCGCCATCTTGTCTTTAGTGCAGGTTGAATGTTTAATCGAGGAGAAAAAAGCACATATAGTTATTTTATTAAATAACTTATAAAATTTATATCGTCTTGAAAGTATGTACCTGTTTTCGTTTGTGGAACACTAATTTTTTGTATAATTATCACCAAAGAAATTAGGAAGGAAATTGAAATAGGCATCGTAAAGCATGTCGATCATACAATATAAATCTTATTGCGTTATAGACTCAACATACGTGTGTAGCAATGTAATCCTATAAAGTTATACATATAGACAACATAACGTTAACAAGACGAAAACAATGCTGGTAACCTAGCAATAATAAACATAATTAAATGTATACCAAGGATGACATAGCCAAAATATAATAACACTTCCATTATTACGCATTAATCCGTATAATACGGCAACACTAAACAATGGCGGGAAACACTGAAGCCGTTTGTATTGTGTTGCAAGCCTTTGATAAAACTCCTATTATTGAAAAAATTTAATCCACTACAGTAACCCACTTTTAACTTTTAAATTTCCTGAGTTATGGCCGTTATAACACCTTATGTTTTTATATGCTTTTTAATTTTTATATACAAAAGCAATAAACAGTTCTTACTTGCAATAATATAGTCTGCCATCCCTGCCTGTATGTACTGTCCAACCTTCTTTCAACTGCAATTGGAGCCTCTCTAAAGCTGCTTCGTCTTCCACAGCCCTACCCTCACACATAGGACTTCCTTCCAGGTTTGGACTCCCATACTTAGGACTCATACTCAAATTAGGACTATTACCTCCCAAACTTGAACTGTTAGGCCCCAGTTTTGGGCTGTTTGAACCCAATTTGGGACTAATATTGCATTTATTGCTGCCATCGTGCAAGATGGGACTATTTATTCTTGGAAAGCCGGAGACAATATTGGACCGTTGTACTTTAGGACTGGCCGTGCCGCTGGGACCAGGCGTGGGGGTCGCCTGCTGCAGCAGCATCGCTTTCACATCATTGCACCATTTTGAACGTGATCTGTAAATAAAAGTATCAATTTAAATAAAAACCGTAAGTTTTATTTAAAATTTTCAATTTAATTTCTATTTAAAACTAAAGTCAGTGAAATCCTGTTTCGAAATACTTAAAACCTCATTCTGAAATATTCATGCCTCATTTATATTAATGTCTTGTTGAAATCCCTTTCTAAATTATCCTACCAAATTCCATTGTTCAGTCTAAAAATCCCTTGTTTGTGAAACGTTAAAAATGGCAACACAAATTAAAACTGGCCGCATACGCCGAAATAACGTCGAGATTGCTGTAAAAAAAGAAGACTGCTTCTGCGCAAACCTTAATCGCTGCAAGCGTGGAAACGTGAATAAAAACGGGCAAAAATTTTATGATAACCTTAGGGTTGACACAAATGTCTAAATTTAATTCTTAAAGAACCACCTTTATTTTTAAATAATTAATTTGATAAAATTATATGTGTAGATTTTTTATAATATAAATCATTCTAAGACTCAGTTGTAAAGGCCTCTAGGACAAACAACTGTCGTGATTTTTTCATAATAACGCATATTTAATTCATGTTAATATTTTAACTAAAAAAGTAATTCTGTTTCTTACATTTCATGTCTAATACCGAATTAATTGCAATGCCATAACTCGTATGTAAAGTTTTTTTTTTTTAGTAAATATACGTGACAAATTCGCGTCTCACCCTAAACTGCACACAAAAAATTTAGTTTCGAATATCTTAAGCCTTTATAATAATACACTTAAAATTGAAGCCGACATATAATTTAGTTATGAAGCATTAGGGTATAAATAGCGCAAAGGAGCATCCAAAGACAGACAAAGAACCAGGACTAAGAACAGACATTCTTCCATGTCCTATATTAGAAGCTTTTGAATCTGGAGCGAGCCGATGACGTACTACTCTACGCTAAAGATCATTCTTCATGTACGACTTTTGAAGGATGTTTGGACAGGCTTGTTATACAAAACATTACGCTTTACGCACTGTTTTCTTGTTAGAAGTCCTAAAACGGTTTAAATGTTTGAAGGCAAGCATATATTTTTGGAAAACCAAGTATAATTTATTTAAGAGAATAGACATATGATAACTTTTTTTATAATATTAATATAACGTTATGAACCTATTACGATATTTAAAAAAAATATGTGAGAATAAAAACTACCTTTAATAAAATGAAAAATGGTCCTAAATTGTGAACCTACAGTTTTGCTAAAACAATTTCGTTGAAAGGTATGGCAGTAATAGTTTAATAAGTTACCTTTTCACTCTTAATTAATTTATTCCCTCTTTCTAATTTGTTTAGAAAAAATAAATTTCAAATGTAAAAACAAACTCGTTATATTCATTTTTCATATTCAAATAATTTAATACTTCACGCAGAAATCTTATAACGTTGTAGACTGGAAAAACAGGAAAAATTATGAATAATTTAGATGACGACAGGCAAAACATGTCCTCGCAAACAATATGGCCTGAAAAAAAATATGTGTTTTATCTTCCCATATAACAAAGTGCTTGCAACACTCGTAGCATACCTTTCAAAATGGATGACAATTTGTTTGATGTATGTATGCCACAAAAGAAATGTCACTAACACGGTTGTACAAGTTTTCTTTTTGTATTAAATATTAAGGGATTATATAAACTTTTTAAAATATTAGTGTCAGGATTTTATTATTTTTTGTATAACTTGCTTATTACATACTTATATTATAGTTTCATATTTACCAAATCATACATTTTTACTTACTCACAAAGCGTGAAACAAAACGGTGTAGTCCAAAATAATGAATTCGGTAATATTCCCTTTGTATTGAGCATCAGTGAACACCAATTTGACGGTGAATGTTACAAATAAGAGTTAATTTCGTCGTAAAGTTACAGTGATACTGTTTATTTGCTTGATGTTTTATGTTTATAAACAAAAACATAATCAAGAACCAAAATATAAATAATATATCATACTATTCAAACATATATAAGGACATGTATTCATAAAGCAATATTATTCTAAGGATTATTGTAAGAAGTCCTTTTTCTAAAACAATAGTAGTTTCGCGAACCAATCATTCATACCAAAAGCAAACGCTGTGGCACCGCCATTTGTAAAGTTAGAAAGGGATAGTTGCGTGCTTAGGGTGTATAAGAAAGGAACGGAGACATAAATGTGACAGGTGGGACGTTGACCGCGATTGTTATGGAATTTCGGTAACTCCGTGATAATCGTTGAATGTAGTATGGATTTGTGCGACATTAGCCTCATGGGAAAATAGCTTTAAATGTAAAAAATAATTTTTAAAATTTTTAGTTGTCCCCAATGCACATGTTTTCTTGTACTGACAAATAACGTAAAAATATAACTTTAGAATGCCACACGAACTTTTTACATGCAGCTGTTGTTAAGACACATCTATTTTTGAGAAAAAGGATCAGGGTTCTAGGTAAAAAAAAAGAATCTCAAAACTCTACATTTGATTCAATTACTTACCAGATTAAAGAGAAAGATTTTAAATGTATGCGATATAACTTATGTTTTTTTGGCGCCAAAAAAGGTGTATATAAAAAGCATACATCAAGTCTATACAACCTAATAGAATGTAATTTTAAATAATTTAACTACATATTATATTATGTTGTAAATTTGAAATATTGCTGTGTTTAAAATGCTTATTACACTAATCCAAAACCTCTTATCTTTTACATAAATTATAAAATCCAATGGCCTTTAATAATTGTTAGGTTAAATTTACAACAGCTCTCGGCAGAAAATCATAAATTTGAATACTAAACACAGGGACTGCCGAGATTGAATTTGTTTTCAAACAATCCATAATGGTCTCAAAAATTTAATTATTTAAATTGAATACCCCTTTCTCAATTAGACCCTTGAATTTTACGAATTGACAAATCATGAACGGAAAGGTGGAAAGGTCTTATGGGATTTTATTTACGCAGACAATTTAAGATGAACGCTTTTAATTTTAATAAGCAAGAGAAATTATATTATAACAAAATATTTCTCCAAAAATTTGTTAGGGAAAAAGAAAATTGTCGTTATAAGTATAAAGATCTTTTATTGTGTATTTATTAAGTTTTACTATTAGCAAACAAAATTTAGAAACACTATAATCAAGTCTTAGAAGCTTTTACGTAATTTGGGATATGTGGTCCGGATAAGATTATAATAATTTAGTATCTTGATACCATTTTGTAGATTAAATAAGGAGCTAAATCATACTATAAAGCATGCTACGTTTTATCAGATGCTAATAATTTCGGAATTTAAAATAAATGTTCAAAAGTCTATACAAAATCTTTACGAGTTTAATCGTAGATGCTCTTAAAGGAACTTTGTCAGATATTAGTACATAACAAATCTTCAAGTTACCAGTTGTTACATCACATTACATCTAAACACTGATGATCCTTACAGAGTTTGCCAGTTTCGTAGACATTGTTCGGAACTTTCTAAGGGAATTACAGGCGTTAAGTTAGAATCCTGAAAATAGTTTCTGTCCGGGATGTCACGTGTACTATTTAATAACGTGACCTTCGTCTAAACTGGGTAACTTCTTAAACATCAACGTCACTATCGATGTATAGGGTTTTTATCAAGGATATTATACATCTTTTACAGAACAACATTCAGTCACATACAAAAAGTATTTGATACAAACGACAATTCTAACTAGGAAAACATCAGAACATAATTAAAACGTCATTCTAGTTTTTCAGAGTCAAGTAAGGAATTTGAAACTAAAATTTAATTAGTATTGTAGCACTTGGCTGAGTTGCCAAATTAATTTGCGACGAACTATGGCGAAACTCAATTATGACTTGAGCTTTGTTTAGCGCCCTGAAATGTACCCATCTACTTAGAAAATTAGATTTTCTATAAAATCCTGTCACTGTCGCCTATCTATATTTTTCACACTTAATATTTTTAATTTAAAAACAGGGCGTTGGGTGGTAAAGGTTCTAATTGAACGCTTAAAGATCCATTTTTAGCCTCGTGTGACGATCAATAAAATCAGTTACAGTTTTTATACAGTGTTTATATCAAGGGTCACCTTCTAACAATCGATCAAAGGATTTTTCGACTATACATATTGCCACAAAAAGTTATTGCAAATTACGAAGATTATAATTTGATAGTTTGAAAAAGACCAAAAATAGTGCAAGATCTGTCTTCATCAGCTAAAAGGTATTAAGATCGTGTTAAAAGGAATTGAAGAATATAAAATTTTATTCCGTTTTTTATGTCTATATGTAACTTTGGACACTAGTTTTGTTGTACGAGAGTCAAATAAAATTAAAATCAGATCAATGAATAAATAGAAATTAATATTATAAATTAAAAACAATATGAATTAGAGAATTAACCTTCCAAAGGACAACCGTAAAGAAGAAGTTGTACTACTTTTTTACGGTTTCTAACATGGTTATAATTTTATCTTTAGTAGTAAAAGTACATATTAAATTCTAGACTATATCATATCTAGAAAGTGCTGTCTTGAAAGTGAAAGTCGTCTGACCAAAGATACTTACAGCTAATAGAATGTATAAAAAATAATCTTTAGGCTTATTTATAATCTTTCGATAGCCTAGTACGCCTAGTGTAGTAAAACTTTTTTCATCTATGGCCATAGAAATCCCAATGTTTGACATTAAAACAAATAGATAGCACATAATTAAATAGTTGATAGTCTGACTTATGTTATTTTCTTAATGAAAGTCTTAAAAAGGTCTAAATTAGTTATAATACTACAGTTTTAGTAGATAGTAATTACTATTCGAAGATGTCCTTTACCGATATATTATTACGTGGAAGCAACATGTGGCGGTCAATTCTAAGTGTAATGGATATGGGTTGTGCGAAGTAACTTATCAAATAACATTTTAGTCTTAATAACTACAATTTCCCGTCGCCCTATATGACTGGTTATACTTAGAAAATCTACAAAAAAATATATTATGTTTATAAAGAGAGCTATACTTGTTAGGTAACAAAAATAATACATGTATATTAACATTCAAATTGGATAATCACTCGTCTGCATGCTATTTTTAATTATTCATACAGTAAGTTATTCGAACTTATAGCATACAAAATTTGATATACATTTCTATAAAAATACACGTAACATAGCCTGCGCGTAATTTTTAGTAGTCCTCCATATATGATAAATCGGAAAACTTTACTAGTCCATCGTATATACATTTCTATTTATGCGCGACCTATTTTTAACAAACATACATAAGAACTAAGACTTTTTATAGCACCTAAACAAATAATTTCAATGAAATCGTATAATACTTACAACGAAACAAAAGCCCAAACTGAGTAATAAAACAAATTTTACTACAAAGAGACATATTTTACCTAAATGTCGTGTCTACGTCTCCGTCAGTAGCGCGATAATAAAACGCTTTACGACGGTTGCTCCGCTACATTACCTACAATACTGCGAATATAACTTATGTAACGAGTCTCACCCCTACACTTGCCCTTCGAATCTCCCAAGACAATGTCTCAAGCCAACTTTTTTTACAGTGTAATTGTATTATTTACGCTGCGCTTGGACTACAGGCCGATTTTGTTAAATATATCAACCGACTACATAAAACGTCAAATCTAACAGGACATTCAAAGATCTTTACACCGTTATTACTATAAGATAACTTTTAATTAAAACAGAATATATGAAACAGTTAAAACTAAGCCATGTATAATATTAAATAGTGTAATTTTAATATAACTTGTTATTCATTTGTTTTTATGTCTGTATGTTTGATTACTGATATCCAAAAACACTCAAATTTCAATTAGGAGGATAATTGGAAACTACGAAAGAAAAACCTACTATTGAAAAATCCAGGCTTAACATCACATTTAAAGCGAATTATGCACGGCTAGTATTGCAAGATTTCGGGGAAATACAAAATGCATAACGACATATGACATTCTATAAAAAAATATATCATACATCAAACATTAATGAGACGCGAAGATGCAATAATAGTAAATCAGGATCGAGGCAAATTGAAAGCCGCTGTGTCTGTCTATTCGCACGGGATAGAAGATTGTTGTCGGTGTCAGTATAAGCTATCATTGTGCTCCCATGGTTTTGCTGTAGAGTAAACAACACATCAGTATACATAATTTAGTTAACTAAAATATTGAAACAGTATATTGTATTTCATACTACCAACAGATATAACAGGCGTCCCGTTTGAAAGCATATCAATTACAAAGCATAGAATCAGGCAGCCAAAGGGGAATTAGATTTCAGGTCATTTGGTACAATGAACTCAATTAAAGGATCACTTGACCTCTACAACCTTGTCGGGTTTCTTAATTCCAAAAGCTTTAGTACGCGATTATCGACGCTATTTTCTATGAATACTAAATTATGTAGTTCTTTTAAACGGGCGATCTGAACACCTATAGTTTTTAAGTAGTCGATTAAAATTTTCCTGCATGACATTAAATATGCAAAAATTAAAAAGATTTCACGTTTCTTTTCTAAATAAAACATAATATCAAAAAATAGAAGATGTGACACGTAAATTAATTAAAGTCCATAAATTGCTAGCTAATAAATCGATCCGTATTTATTAATAAGAATATTTCAATTTCTTTTTCAAATAAAATCACACACTCAAATATGCGAATATACACATAGTTAAATTACAATATTTTGATAATTTTCAATAAATTTGAAGATTTTCAAAGACAAAATTGTAGGTCTAGTGATTTGTCTGAGTATTACAAAACAAGTAGGTAATCAAAGGTTTAGCTGAAAGAGATTACACATTTTCTAGGAACTTGTCACGCAAATCAATGTTAATCTTTATGTCGATAACCGATAGTAAAAGGCCAATGTAATATATTACGGCCACGACAAAACATACAATATGTTATTAACATACAAAAACTCAAAACAAGCTTTCTTTTTTTCGCTCTGTTATCAGATCAGCGCCAAAGTAGTAAATTTTTATTTTTGTAATAAAATTATGTACCACTACGATGTCTATTTAATAATAATACATATAGTTAAAGTATTTAATTTTATGTGATATTCAAAGTAGCTTTATGGATTTCTAGATTAATATTAAGAAATATCGTATTTATAAAATCAAATTTAAACATATTAATCCAACTCGCAAAATATTAATCCAATCTCATGATAAAAAGACCCATATTTCATAATTTTAAATCACGATAATTTACTATCACAGGATAAGACAAATCATTAATTTGCCTAATTTTACGATGCGCTTGTTATGTTCATCAATGTCATAGTTAGGACAACACTGTGAAATATTTTATAGACATTTACCTTGCTTTGGACCTTTGTCGCTTTGCTTATAACACCGATGTAATTTACTAACGGACAAGATTGAAAGAACGATCGGCAAAAGAATATTATTAAGTCTATTAGAACATTTAATTTATCAAATAAAAAAAATATCAAACAAGAATTAATGATTGATAATTCATAAATAAATTAATGATTCTCTTAGTGCAATTTAATGGATATACCTACATACCGTGAATCCCGTATAGGGATCAATCGGGTAGTTAACAAGAAATATAAAAGACAGACAAAAAAACAACGTCTTTGTTCAAAGATTTCATTAGTGAGCATGCACAAAACCAAACATATCTTCAATTTTGAATATATTATAAAAGTAACATCTAATATCCTGTCCTACTTGAAGGTAGAATATTAGTTTCACAAACTAAAAAAGGTACAGTGAAACTTTTTAATTACATTTGTACGTATCGAAGTTTAAAACAGAGTTTGCAGGAGCGTCCATCTTTGTTCCCGCTTCCCAACGTTGTAATTAGAATGAGTTTATTTTATTTAAACGAGGACAAAACGGTCTATGTTGGATCTCTAATTTATCTTAAGGATTTTGTAGTACGTTTTAAGTAAAACTGAAGTTATATAATCTTAGCATGGATAAAGAAATTGGAAGAGCTGTCCAAAAAGTTCATAATAGATCGCTATTTAAATTTCAATCAAGGTGTATTTCTAAAATATGCAACGAATTTTGATTAAGATTTATTTCCACCAGAAATCTCTTCAAATTGGCACCTAATCCGTTATGATGACGTAATTAAAAAAGGAAGAATGCTACAAAATACATGCTCTTAAAATTATGTTTGAAATAAGTTCACAATCGCGTTTATACTTTTTCCCAATTCTTTATCGGTAACTTCACTCTGCACTTGAAGGAAATTCCAACGCTTTTCGATAACACGAACCCGACGCTCAAGGGTGTTTAGCTATATACTTCATTTTAGTAAATAAAAAAAAACAAAAAGATAATCATAGCTAATTTTAGTTTTAATTATCTTTTCGGTTTTATTTTTTATTTTACGAGTATTTACTCGTACAGAACACGGTGTGTAAATGATGTTTAACAGAATACACCAAAGGTGATATATATTCGTTTGGTATCTTTTAAGAAATATCTCGATTTTTTGACCCCTATAGACGTAATAAAACAGAGGTCAATAACAAGCAGGTTCCATGCCGAAAACAATTATTTAACTCCGACACTTACTTTCAATTAACTGTTTACTGCTTACCGGCAACACTGGCGGTTAACTGGGTTACCCTATTTCGTTTAACTGCGGTCGTTAGTAACTGTTGCTTACTATTGACCTGTTTTGTTTATTTCAGCTATACCTCTGATTTATTATCTAAAAATATGAGAAACAAAAATATTTTAATAAGTTTAAGTATTTATCAGGAAATATATTTAAAAAAGTAGAGCAGTTTTTGCCGAGTGTGAACTAAGTATATGGCTTAAGGAAAAGTATAAATTCTAAAATTTGAAAATAGAAGATCATGACAAGAACATTGTACAATCAGGATTGATGAGAAGATATGGCATTACCTTGTGCAAATTTAAAAATGGAACTGTAACCACAACATATAACCATAAAAGTTTGAAATCTCTAACGTAACTTTTTGGTTCTTCAATTCGCAAATGTTAGGTTACAAGTTTATCTTGAACAAATTGAAACCTGAGCGTTTCAATGCTTTCGATATTTGTATTAGCAATTCATATCATCATCTCCTACTAAAATGAGATCGATGTAAGATCTTTCAGAGATGACTTTCAATCGCCATCGCATTAGGTATACCTCAACCATAAAATGTTCATACAATCCATCATTTTTAATGTTCATATCCTTTTATATTCATTGAACAAGCACTTAATCATCTCTCATAACCTAACAATACACTGTTATATCTTTCAAGTGACAAATATATATAACGATATTAGTTCTTTATAATACACAAAAATATGCGCTCAAATAGTTCTTAATAATTGCTGATGCAGAGCATTCATGTATAAATATAACATCTTCATATTCACCTACATCCGGAAATTATGAGAGCCTTTTGAATATGGAGTGAGGGCCTCTCGCTGATCACAGGCATCCCATATACATTACCTCAGCTATAACGCGTGTAGGGTACGTCGTGGTTTAAAGCATACGATATAAAAGTAGTAACTTTAGGGAAAATTATTTTCTGAATATGAGAATTATATTAGAATACTGTCTGTCAGAAATGTATGCTCCGACTACGTAGCTTTAAGACTATTAATACAGTTTCGATTTTATTAACGATTGAGTGAGGTTTCTTTTGACACTAAAAATTATGCTTTTACATACTATTTACACCGTTAAAAGGCACTAATAGTTAAACATTAAATATTCTCAATTAATTACTGATCAAATATAGCCAATTTATGATCAAATCAAGGTCAGTTCAACTACTTAATTCTCATTGGTTAAGGTGAAAACGTGGTTTATTTATTATATAAAAATGTGTAGGTACATCTATTATTTGCACATCCATAAAAATAAAAAATAAATTGAAACTGTTACAATTTCTACAATAAGTAAACGTCAATTCGTTTCGGACATTATAACGAGAAAAATCAATTTCAGAGTACTCTGGAAACTGGTAAAAACAATTAACTCACCGGATCTTTGCAAAGAAACTCTGAAGATCCCAAAGGAATTAGACTCAACAAGAAGGTTTTTGTAAAGATTTTTTTATATCTATGGAGAGAACCCGATATGGAATTGTCGATGTTAAGAGATGCCATAGATAAAAATAGAACCACTTAGAGGGTTCGGCGATATTATAGACTTACTAATAGCATACTTTCAGAGGTAAAATTCTATTAGGTACAGTCCGACGACATCTCGAAATTAACAAAATATGATAACTAATTTCATCTTAAATCTAAATATTTAAATTTCTAAGTATTAAATCTAATTATACTACTGTCCACCCAAACACAAAAGCCAAATATTGAAAGATTCTTAGAACTTTAAGATTAAAACCTTAAGACAAAAACATTATAGCAAATTTTTCTACTTATCCGAGAGTTGATGAAAAGATATTCATTAACATTCATTTGTTTACATATTTCATATATAATCTACTTCAGAGGGGTGAAGTGGGACGAGTACAAAGGTTCCGTACAAGTTAAGCTCAGATTAAGGGGTCCCGCTACGATTTCTTTGAACGGATATCGATTAGAAACTGAGCAATCGGTCACTCTCCGTAAATACTTAAGCCTTTGATAAAGGATGACGAAACGATTTGCACAAAGAACCTTTTTTGGTGGAGAAATCTTTGGTTTGACGCGAAACCTGTGCCCACATAAGAATGAATTTAGTAATTGCCAACATTTTTATAATAATTGTTTTTTAAATAGTTTGACTCAATCCCTTTACTCCTACGTAAGTTCTACTTAATATACACATTATTCGTATACAGACACAAATCTTTCGCTGTATCTCTCTAATAAGAATGAAATGAACATAACTTAAATGTAGTTTTAAGTTAATATTATTTGTGTATACATGCGATAGTGATATAACTATTTTATTAATTATTCGTGAAGTATTTCTACATAAAAATACATTTGTATAAAATTTAATGACTAAAGAATACCGATAAGTTAAGAAACGGAAAGTACCATCCGAATTACATAATCTATCAAACAGGTTTCAATGTTGATGATTTACCTTTCAAATAGCGAACAATATATCGACAAATCTCGGTTCACCTTATCTTGTAAAACCTCCGACAAAATAATAGAGAATTTCAAAAGCAGTACTATAATATCAAATTTCTATGGTGGTAGTCATGTTTTACAAACTAGTATAAATCGGAAATTTTGTTATTATCGAAATATTAAAGAAAGAATGTTATCTGATTTATTTAGGATCTCGTCACACTTAATGGGCTCGATTTCATTGATCAATGTATGTATATACTTTTGATGCATCATCTTTCAATTAGAAAGAAATTCAAGAACTCTTGTCTTCAACCGTTTTGTGACTTTAGTATTAAAGGTGAGCTATTGCTTGGGCAGACCACACACTATTGTGACCTATTTTTTTGTAAAGAAAAATTATCACTGTAACACAAATATGTTTGCCCCTTCCCCCTCAACAAGGGATAAGGACTTTACTTTTTTCAGTTTGTCACGCGATGTTAAAAATATATAAATCTCAAGTCAGAGACAGTTATAGTGACGCGTTAAATTACAAACGGAGTAGGCCAAGGGTAACATAAACACTTGTATCTTATGAAGCGTGCGAGAAACTTACCCTTGGTTTCACAAATTGGGTACATACTGAAAAATCATGGCATATTTCAGAACAGACATGCAATAAATAATATAATAACATGAACGTTTCGGAGAATGAACTTTTCTTATTATTAAGTAGTTTAATAAAAATCTATTAATAGCAGGTGTAAGCTTTTATTTTCTTAATAGAGTCATAAATAATTCGGCACTTTTGTCATTTACATAATATTTCAATACTGGTTATTTTAAGTAGGCTATTCCTTTTTTGAAGGAAACTTTTTTTCAGCTGAACCGTTTTTAACCATTTCATTATTCTCATACCCATCATCATCTTATTTTAATAAACAAGCCATTTATACATAAAATCAACGCGATCGCGCGCGATGGAGTGATTCTATTATACAATAAAACTGTGTTATTATAACCCACAAATTAAATTTTTCAAGACCTACAGATATTATATATACATATATATATAATATATTATGTTGAAAATTTGTATTAGTAAATTGTATTAGAAAACCGAGGTCAGATTGAATGTAACTTATGCAAGTCAATCTGTATAATTTGTAATTAAGATCACGTATAACTATAATATTCGTAATATAACAGTAGTATTATTGATACTGTGGTAATACCGAGTATTATAAGTTAATTTTATGCACGTGTAAGTCTCGTGTTATTTCGAAACTGCATTGCAGTCCACATAACGTAAACAAGCGAATACGTTACATAAATAACATTACAATGAAAGACTGAACTGTTAGCGATGCATAATGCCTTTTACTCTCGCAACTCAACAGAAAACTTTAATATCAGGAGCGTACAAAGGAAATATCGACTCCATTTCCAGAACTGCAATCAGCTCTATCATTTCACTATATTTATGGTCACAATAAAGTCCTCTATGAATAGTCACGCGTACGGCGTGTCGTAGAGAATAAACCCTCCATTCACGTTTGAATTTCTCAACGCCATCTAGACGCGTTCGAATGCGCGTTTCAAAAAAGGAACGTGACCTGATTACAGACGGAAGCTGAGTCTATGGTACTTAAATGTCATAGGTTGTTTAAAAAATACGAAAATAACCTGTATATTCACGACGATTAAGTCTAAAATTTATTAGAATAATTCCAACGCAGAAAATATATCCCTTAAATCAGCCTTTTTTGTTTAAGGGAAATTAAAATATTTTATCATAAACATCTCAAAACTTTTGAGTGTTTATAAACGCTCAATTGTTATCGTCATCTAAGATTTTTGTCGCTTTTGAGGGAGCTTCGTAATTACGCGAAAACTTGATGTTCTTGTTGGCTATACCTAGAGTGTTGTCGTCACAAAGAAATTGTTTTTGGTAAAGCTGGGACAATTGATCGATATTAAATGGAGTTAGATACTTGCTTTATTGAAAAAGTCATTATCTTACAAATGTTTTTGCACGACTACACGAGTATTATTTGATTTAATGAATAATCCTAATTCCATAATCTGAACTAATATAGGTTATGCTATTAGATATTCAAATAGGTTAAGCCGTTGTGCCATGAATGGTACACATAGTCAGTTTCAAACTTCCGAGATTATAGGACAGGGTCAACTAAAACAATACCATGAGGTATTAATTACACTAAGTATAATCTAATCTGTAAAGGGTAACCATTTTAATACCAGGTACATATAAACGTTGTACTTTAGTAGCGAATATTCTGGGAAAAATTATTTTGTCTAGTGAAATATTATGATATGTATATCTAGTGTAGAGAAGGTTGGTCTTACAATGATGGAGTTATTGTAATGTGTCATATGTAGCGCCCGTACTGTTTTATTTATTCTGTGGTAGCTTGTTACGCGCAGCACCGTGGAATGCAACAGTCAAATCGGTAACAATTGCTTTCTTCGACCTACATTTTAATTGTTTATATCACTTTCACAGTAAG
>JAOSYY010000007.1:11523393-11534432 GCA_025727935.1 Hebomoia glaucippe
TCAGGAGTTTGTCTGTATCGTATATCGTTGTCTACAGATTGTCGCAGGCTATCTGCGTAACAAAGTTGCGGATCCTCCTGTTTGTGTTGAACAACTTTATAAAATGACTAGTTTAATGAAAACTGGCAAAGTTAAATCAAACCTACTTTACAATCTCACATTTTTTTTAAATAGCAGCAATAGTTATAGGTATTCAATAAAGCAAACTACTTGAGCTTAATACTTGTTCATAATGTTATTTTGTTCTTATAAATATATATTTGGATTTAGCATAGAACTTGGCACTCATTTAGATGTCCATTCTTTTTGCAGCGAAACCCACTGCCAAGCATAATTAAACGGTTTTATTTAGCTCACCCCATTTGTTTTATTTATTATTATTTTTGTTTTAAACTTGCCTCTCCTTTTTTACATTTGTTTTTGGTGGGATTAAATACGCCCATGACAATCCTTGCATTTTCAGTGCTATTTTTCTGCAGGTCTGTCACAAGTTCAAATTTCATTCAGTGCTTATAAGATATTGACAATCCAATAATGGTACATTACTTGTTAAACTTCTCAGAGGCAGTAAGCAGTTGTGAATAAATTATACACAGGAATATTAAGAATAATTATTTACAGAAAATTTCATAATTAAATTTGCTGTAAATAATTGTTGTAAAAAATATTGCCTAAAAGGAAAACATATACTTGTAATGAGAATAAAGATATACATAAATGTGAGAACTTCTTCACTTGTCACATATTTTATTACTATTGTTTTATATATGCCAATTGCATTAGGACCCATTTTTAAACATATTATGAATCTATTTCTGACATAAAATAATGTACACCATGTTAGTACTGTCATCAAAAATATAATTTTTACATGTATTAAAATTTACTATACTATGAAACCAATGTAACTTAATTAAAATAAAATGTCATAACTGTATGTATGAGCTTATGATTGACGATTTTCTATTCTTATCTCATTCCTAAAAATTTCAGTAACATATGTGTTTAAAAAAAAATATTTTTAACAGCTGTAACTAACTAAAAAGAATATATAAAATGAGACAAGTGTACATAAAACATAATATATGAATCTATAATTTTAAAGTAAAACTTACAAAGTTTGCTCACTTTTAAGACATTGAATTATTATCATATCTTGCACTAGACTTAACGTAAAGAAACTTTACAATTTAATTCTGTATCATTCAAATCTGTCATTACTCTTATGAGGTTACTGTTAGTCAGGACATTTCTTGGCTCATATCCTGAGGACGTCCACGATTCTAATATTTCTGTACTTGGTAATAGAGTTCTTAGTGTATTTCTGATATATATATAGGCCTGTGGTGAATATTTATATACACTTAAAGCAAAATTCTTTAAATCATCCGTATGTCTTGTTGGCATTGCTAGAACAAGACCACTGGTGTCCTCCCTCATTTTATCTTGTAATGATAATAGGATCCTTGACTTTTTCTTTCTTTTTTGATTAAGTATATTTTTCTTCATGTCTATAACTTCACGAAGTCGTGTTAAAAACCTTGACTGACGTTTAAATGCCCGCATTGCATATTTATACTTTTCTTTAATTTCTACAGCTTGCTTTTGCATTTTTTGAACTTCAGTAAATAGCTTCAGCACTTCAATGTTTGCTTCAGCCTGTGCTTCAGAAAACTTCAAAGTTTCTAACTCTTGTTTTGAATCTGTATTGGAATTCACAACTCCATTTGATAGAGGTTTGTCGAGAGTAGATTCATCATCCATATCATATTCATTACTTGAGTCATAGTAATTATCATCATTATCTAATGTATCTTCATCTATGTATTCAACCTAGAAAAAAAGAATTATCTGTCTCACTTTTTCATGCTAATAAAAATCATCATAAAGAAACACAGTAATATAAAAAATATGTTTAATAGTATGGTAAATACAACATAATAGGAAAATACTGAAGAGATTTAGTTTCAATTTTTTACTTCTATATAATAATGTGAAGTATTGATAGTTAATACAAGGAGAATCAGTTATCATATTCTATTTAGTCAAGTACCAATAAAAATGTATTATAATATGATTATATGTCTGTTTAAATAACATTACTACACCTTTTACACTACATACCTCCAAAACATGTTTTGGTAGCTTCAATGAAGGTACGGCCTTATGAACAAGTACTACAGCATTATTAGAGTCACACTCAAAACAATCTACTGAGAAATGTTGCACACAAATATAAGAATAATCTGTTGGTGTCCAATTGTTTCTGCCAGTTAAATCTGTCCATATCTGCCTGAGGTTTGAATCCTCGGGAAACCTAATAAAGATATTTATAAAATACTCATGAAGGTATATTTACTTGCATCACAAAAAGTATCATTGGTAAATAAAGTTCTAGTAATTATGCAACATTTCAAAAAACAAGTATAAGAATTTAGTGTATTAGAATGCTTGTTTAGATGACATAAGTATATGCAGTAAACGAGATAAGCAATATCAGTAAATCAGTCAAAATCTCTACCAGGATATAATAATATAACATTTCAATATTATTAAATTGATTAAACTCCCACAGTAGCTGAAACAAACTTACGGAAAAAATGAATCCGAATTAAAATTTTTGGATTCTTCACATCCTAATACAGCACAAGTCTTTGTAATTTGTGTGTGATCATCGCTGTTCTGCTTTAGTTCCGGCGCCACCTTTGCTAAAATAAATTAAAACATAACCTCTGAAACATTGTTTTTCTTAAGGATTGTATATTTAATTCTTAATAACTTTCACAAACACTCACCGATAGGAGTAGATTTTTGTTTATCATCGTTTTCTTTGATCTTTGCTAATCCTTGACTAAAACTCATGATGTTTGTTGATGCTTTACATCAATCGGTGGGACTTTATGAGCTTTTAGGACTCCGTAGAATTACCTATTTACACACAACACTTTCGTAATTAAAATTTATATTACATATATTCTAGTTATTATCTTCAAATATTGACTATAAACTGATCTAAATTTTCTAAGATTAGACAAACATTACAGTCCGTAGATTATATTAATATAGATTTGTACATATTAATTTTTTATCATCTACCTTTACACCGAACGTTTAGCTTTTCGTATAGACTTATAGAGTGACACGCCGTGATGCCGCGCGTTACTCTGTTGTCAAAACCCATAGTATAACATATATCACATTGCTGAATGACAGCAAGCGATGTTTATTTAATAATACGTACCGAGTAACGAGTCTGTGCAACCTACTGACACATGACTAATAACATTGACAGTAAAGAAAAACTAAGTAGGTACTTTATTTATTAATGGCGTGATTGGTGATATTTATACAGTTTCGCAGTGATATTTCTTTATCGAAACGGTATTCTACGTATCTTATTAGACCTATACTAGACATTACATGTTAGAAAATGGTTGATCCTATATTCGATTATCAGTTTAGACTTATTTTAATTGGTGATAGCACAGTTGGAAAGAGCTCACTGTTAAAATATTTTACAGATGGAAAATTTGCTGAGGTGAATCCTTTGTTTTGTTGTTATAGTTTTTTCGACAATGTTATGTAAATTACGCATTACGTTTCAGTTGTCAGATCCTACTGTTGGAGTAGACTTTTTCGCGCGGATAATTGAGGTTCAGGATGGTACGAGGATTAAACTGCAATTATGGGATACGGCTGGACAAGAGAGATTTAGATCTATAACAAAGTCGTACTACAGAAATTCCGTGGGGGCACTTCTAGTATACGACGTTTGTAATAGATCGAGTTTTGAGCATATTCCCCTGTGGATGATGGAAGCAAAACGTCATATAGAACCTCATAGGCCTGTATTTGCTCTTGTTGGATGCAAAGTGGACCTAGTTGGAACCGACGCCAAAAATGGTGCACGAAGGGAAGTTTCATGCGAAGAAGCCAGAATGTTTGCAGAAGAAAATGGTAACTAGTGAAATTTATTAAATGAATCTTTCTGACTCTTCAATTGATCTTATTATTTTGAAAATTGAATCTAGCTTTATTTGTAATCATCAATATTATATTCATTAATTATTTCCTATCTTAACATTACTGATGTCAATGAATTTTATCATAGTCACCTATCTAGTTATTTACCTTTTACTGAAATAATTTTTAAATATTGTTTAAAAATGTTGCAAGTATATTAATTGCACATTAAATTCTAAAGTTGGTGGTGCGTTTGAAAGTTGTTAAGATTATTTTTTTTTTACATTTACATTATTTATTATAAAGTCTTTTTTTATATTCTATTAAATGTTACTGACCTTACAACTGCATATGTAACATTCAAAGGTCTTGTCTAGCTAGTCAATTGGTTGAAGGTCTATTCGCCGTTGTGAGTTATGTGTCTTTTTTAAATTGTTAAGATGAAAATATAGCACTTTATTGTATAACTAAAACAATTGCCACTGTTAATTGCTTATTTCTTTGTTTTGTAATTGTATCTTTACATTCCAGGATTACATCATGTGGAAACATCTGCCAAAACAGGTCTAAATGTTGAACAGGCATTCATACTTGTTGCTCAGGAGGTATATAATCGTATCCAGACAGGTGAATACAAAGTAGAAGATGGTTGGGATGGAATCAAGTCTGGTTTCAACCGGCCAAATGGTATGGACTTCAACTTACTTGAAGCAGAGACTGTTCAATCTACCTGCTGCTAATTACTGTATATTATAATATAAAAATGAGAAGCTCTCTCTCTTAAAACTTTGGTATGAACAACATAGCTGTTCTAATTTTAAGTAAATAAACCATGTTTTAAGAGAGTTGGCAGCTCTAAGTTAAATAATAGAAATAACTGCAAAAATGTAGATATGGTGCACAGTAAATTAAAATAGTTTATATTTTAGTATAATTAGAATTGTTTTCATTAATTTTATTTTAATTATTATAATTTTAATTCAGTGGAGAAATTCAATAGCTGTTTCAAATAAGAATAATATTCTGCTTTATTATATACATTGCACAAATAATGATGTTATCCAATGATATTTCACAACTTTTCTTCAAAAATATACTATGCTTTTATTAAGCCTTAAATAAAATTAAGATATTGCACTTATTGCAGATGGGAAAAAAGCATAAATTGTGCTTAAAAAATTGATACAACTTATACTTATTCAGTCTCAAAGAATACAGTATATTTATCATATGAAAAATCTCAATAAAAACAGTGCCAATGCAATATTTAATGCAAATTTTACCATATTTAATGTAAATATTTATTATTATAGCACATAAACAATCCCAGCAAAACAACCAAAGAGTTGGATCTTTTGTTATTTATTTTATATTACACAATATAAATTTAAGAATAATCATTACTAATATACTACATTATGTAGTAAAAGTTTGTACCTGCAGTGAAACATGTTTTTAACATAAGTTAATATTTTTGAATTGTCATTATTATAAAATAAAATTATTAAACAATTGTAAATCCTGTTTTTTATAATGAACAGTGAAATAAATATTCAGTGGTGTAAATGTAATCAATAGTCACAAAAATATTTATTTGGGCCATAACAAATATATGATAAAATCTTAACCTCTACCTGACACCTAATTAAAAATACATCCAACTGTTACACAAAATTGACATGATATTCATAAATACTGACATTTTTTAATAAAACTCATAACAAAAAAATGTTATTTTCCTTAATATTGCATTAAAATGTGTTTATGTATTTAAAAGGTGCAGTCCGTAAAAGAATTTAAAATTGAAATGTTTTACTCAGTAAACTATTATAAGAAAGTTATGTATGATGTACCGTCCTATATATGGACATTATTTTATAAAGTAAATCTAAATAATGTTATTATTATGAATAAATAGTTAAGCCTGAATATGCCTTGTTTCATGGTACCATTCTTGTGAATATAATTTTGTGATAACAACAATTAAATTAGGTCATATCACTCATAATAGACACAGGACCTAGATAATTGATTTCTTGCCTAATAAGGTTAGATGAGTAGTTATTATAGAAATTAAAATTAATACTTTTCTATAAATATTAAAATATTTTTAATTCTCAAAAGAGAATTAACTATAAAATTTATTTAATCTTTGTACCTACTTTTAGTTCATTTTTTTAATTATATGATGTTCTAGAAAGGGTTAAAAAGTTTCTATTAAAATTGAAATTATACAAAGATAACTAGCATAAATTATTGAGAGTAGCCATATTTTTGCATGATTCTAAATTCTGATATTTTATTACAATGATTATAAGTTAATTCCTGTGGCAGGTTAAATTTTATTCTAAAATATATTACTAGATTAACAAAACGAAATTAATTTTTAAATATATATAATATTCTCCTTTTCCTAATATCT
Organism: Hebomoia glaucippe; assembly: GCA_025727935.1. Classification (NCBI taxonomy): domain Eukaryota; kingdom Metazoa; phylum Arthropoda; class Insecta; order Lepidoptera; family Pieridae; genus Hebomoia; species Hebomoia glaucippe. Next base: position 11,529,779 of record JAOSYY010000007.1, read on the forward strand.
AATATGTTCATTGTTACGACATGCTAAATTTATAGATCAATAAGAATTATGCCTTGAGCATATGAGTCCCGAAAATAATTATACTACCCTAACTCTACATTTATACCCTTTAACTCTATATAAGTTTGAAAACATCGAATATCGACACACTACTTTATTACAAATATTTTCAATATTCCATAAATTAACCACAGACTAAAATAATAAATGAGTTGCACTTTCGACAGTCATAACCTATTTAATACAGTGTAGCAGCGTTCGGAACCGTCCGATCATTATCGTACACATACGATAATTTTGTGCCTACATACGATGTACGATAGCATATTGTTATCGTACATCATCGTAAGTGTATATTGATATATAAAAGAAATTCTTTCATTTTTTATTTTAACACCCATTTATATCCATTTCTTCTTTATAAATACGAGATTTTGGCGTGTTTCATACTTAACTTGCATGGAAACAGTGAAATTTTATCTGAGTGAATTTTTAAACTTGGCGCGTTTATTAAACTTAAAGTGGAAAGGGAATCAGTTCAGATCTGTACCACGTGTAAAACGTTTGGGTTTCATTGTTCTGTTGATTTGACAGCGGTGGTTTAAAAAAGATAAACTATAGCGTACTTGCATACATACATATTAGAATTTATATGATTTATTTATCTATAATAGACATTATCCTAAAAATACGATAATTTCGATCCATGTACGATAATTTTACGCCGCTGGTACGATAGTCAGTCCACTTCAAGTTGCTAACGTTGCAGTGTAGTACTGTTGTCTGCGATTTCTATTCTGATGGAGTTTAATAAGATCCGTCAGTTGTCATTTTTAAACGAATGTATCAAAATTCTAATGATGTTAAACGCTAAAAATAATTGATCCGTGATTTCTAGTTATTAGTTATTTATATATAAAATATATGCACCAGGAAATTAAGTTAGAAATAAATTATAAATAATTAAATATTGGCTATGTCTTCTAATCGTTCAAAATCTTCAATTCTAGACAAACCCCTTAGTAAAGGAAAGGGGGAAGTCTCCTTAGCAATTTACGCCCTTTTCTTTTCAGAAATTGTTCAATATTGTCAGAATCGTTCACACTCCATACAGGAACTACAAAATAAGTGAGTAATACCATATATTAACGTGAATGAGTTGTATGCTTATGAATTTTTACACTTTTAATCCAGGTTTTCATTTCTTATATGAATAACTGCAAATTAGATCTATAATATTAATAAAAGCAACTTTCAACGTTACAGATTATCTCAAATAGGACAAGATGTTGGTAGTAGAGTTTTAGATTTATATTTTGTTAGAGAGAGAAACAGTAAGCGTGAAATAAAATTACTTAACATGTTGCTGTTTGTCAAATCTACACTTTGGAAGGTAACTAGAATTATTCGGACTAGAAGATTACTCTCACTAGTTGATACATAAAGAAATATAGTATTTAATAGAATTCAACATATATACTGGTTGTTTGGGGACAGCTCCCGAAAACGAAAAAGGGTGATAGTACTAATGACATTTAAAGAAAAGACAGAATAAAATTCAATCTTGACTAGAAGAATATATTTTTAACACTTTTTATTAACATTATTTACACTTGATCTTGTAAGTACAGCTAAATGAAACAACAGTTTAATAAAAAATACATTACTTTACTAAATATAAGAACCAACAATGAAGCATAATAACAAAAACAGCTTGACTAACATGATGGAGTGAAATAACGCTTATAAAAAGTGTTCAAAATATGTCTTTTTTTTTTAGTCATGATCTATTTTCTTTCCACCCCTTCATCAAAGCTGTCATTAGTACTAACACCTGTCTTCGTTTTCAGGAGCAGTCTCTAAACACCTGTATATAATATACCCTGTATATTAATTAATAAAATTCTTTACAATTTTAGGTACTTTTTGGAAAGGAAGCAGATAAATTGGAACACGCTAATGATGATGAAAGGACTTACTATATTATAGAAAAGGACGCATTGGTAATATTTTTACATATTTCAAGGTTAAATACTGTAATATATTACTTCAGCTGGGATTATACTAAAATATTTTGTGGTTAACACTAGCTGTATCATAACAGAAACAAATGGTTGAAGTATTAAGTTGATATTTGAAATTCCATCACAGCCATATCCTAGTGACAACAAATTACTTATGTACTCCTTTTGAATTGAAGCTAACAATATTTTTTTATGTAATCAGTATTTTTAGAGTAGACATCACTAATATTTAATTTGCTGACATCCTGTAAAATCTAACGATAATTTCTTTTAAGTGAATATATTATTGTTACAGGTGAATAAATTTATAAGTGTACCGAAAGATAAAGGATCTCTCAACTGTGCATCTTTTAATGCTGGAATAATTGAAGCAGTTCTTACCAGGAGTGGTTTTGTAAATATAGCTAAAATAATTATTTCCTTTATGTCCTTATGAAACATCTTACATTGGAAATTTGTATTATATTATAATTATATCCCTCAATTAATGTACTTATTTCCATTTATATGAAATTATTTAATTTTATAATTTAAAATTTTCTTTACTACTGGTTAAAAAATGTTTAATATATCATTTCAGCCTGCTAAGGTAACGGCTCATTGGCACAAAGGTACAACATATATGGTGAAGTTTGATGATGTTGTGATCTCCAGAGACAAATCATTAGATGACCGATAAAACTTATATTGTTTTCTTCAAATTATTACAAGAATACCAGACACATTGTTAAATAAAACCTTTATTTAAATAATAAATTTTCATTCCTATTAACATATAGAACGTTCCAAACTTATCTAATGACAATAAGGCTGCAAGTTATTTTTTATTACAAATAGTTATTTTTCTATATAAAAATTTCCTATCTCTGCATCAAATAATGAATAGGCATGCTGTCCCTAAAGATGAAAAATGTTGGTATTAATCAACCAAATAATTACACAAGTCTTAATGGAATAGTCAAACTACTAATATGTGATAAATTATTAAATAACAATAATTAGTTACTTGACACTTATGAAAGTTTAAAAATCCTATCTCGATATCTTAGTTTACCAGTACGTATTTCGTTTTCTCTTTTAGAACGTTGAATATAAATCAGATAGCCGTAAGTACACATTGGGACAATGACTGTAAATGTGGCCTTAATGGCTTGCCCGACAGTCGGGACAAATAATTCTGTTTGACATGCTTTTAAGGCCAAGAATCTTTGGAGGGCAGGATCAAACTGAAATTTTTTGTATTTTAGAGTACTATTTTATAAGAACTATAATATGTTGAAAAATTAACTGAGAATCATTTTAGGATTAGAAGGTGTGACCACCTTAAATAAGTCAAACTTACTATAGCAGAAATATAGATTTACCAAGTTATGAATAACAATCTTTGTTTTGTATATTGTAGAAATACTTTTTTAAATTTTCCAAGTACAATAGTTTATGTTTACAGTCATTTAATTACTTAGCAAACACTCAAAAGTTACAATCGTTTGATAACATATATCCAATAATCATATTAGTTTAAATTAGAAATGAGACTCATTCTTGTTCAACATAAAAATATCTTAAAGCAATACTGTTAAAAGGGAAAGTGCCAAATAGAAAGGTATAAATACAAATAATTTTAAGTGTATATTGAATTTGTAAATTACAATAAATACTTACAACAAAGCCTGCCTCTTGAGAGTGTTTACAAGGATCGGTTCTTAGCTTTAAAAACTCCTGTCTAAACTTAGCCCTTCTTTCAATTTGAGCCTTAATAATTTTACATTCAATTTCCGAAAATGCATAGTCACACATTGTATTTATTAAAATTGTTCTTTTCCAAAACCAAGACAATGTTAGATAGAAGATTGTCACTATGATATTTTAAGAATAAAAAATATTTATATTTGGAATATGCAAGTATTACATTGATAAAAATCTAGGGGTGTGAGTAAAAGAAACGATATCATATAATTTAAAGATTTACTTTACATTTAAAACTAATATAATGATTCGTCATTCTAATCCACTGACAATTTAACAAAGCTTGAAAATTCTGTCTCTGTAACGTACTTCGCCAGATCGTACTTTTGCTTCTCGTGTCGACCGTTCCTTGTAAATAAGATACCCATACAAAAACATAGGAATAACAATAGTTCCTATTCCGAATAAAGCGGTTCTACGATTTGGTTGAAAGAAATCGAATTGGGTAACTTTCATGGAGACAAATCTTTGGTGACCTTCATCAAACTAAAACAAATAAAAATTTAAGTTTAACTGCATGAATACTTAACAGTTATTGCAAAATTACGTAATAAAACTCACAACATAGCCAGCTTCTGCAGCATGTTTAAAAGGATTGGTACGCTGCTTTAGAAATTCGTGACGCATTTCAGCACGCCTAGCAGCTTGCTTTTTAATAATTTCATATTCAGCTTCAGATATTCCATACTTTTCAGCCATTTTCGATATAAAATATCAAATATAAATTTATATATCCATGAACTACGGACTTTTTACTATTTACTACTCAATTCAGCTGCAGTGTTCCCAACTCTCAAAAATTTTTCACCCTAAAGCTCCAACAAAAAACCCCTAAAATTACGGCGAAATTCCCCTAAAAAAACATTATTATAAATAAATGTTAT
>JAOSYY010000007.1:11534532-11554156 GCA_025727935.1 Hebomoia glaucippe
GACTTTTTGATTATCATTTCTGAATAATGTTAACATTAAGAGAGCTTTATGCTATCTTCTTGCCGAACGGGAATCTAGTATTGTTTCTGTTTTTCGGGTCAAATATGTGTTTTTTGCTATTAATTTGTAGTTTCTTCTAGCATTCTAAGAAAGAAAAGTATATCGATATAATTCAGTACAATATCTATATAAACGAAGTAAGTAAGAATTTCCCTTTCTACAATAAATATTTCTTATTGTAAACCCAGAATGTGATTACATTATACCACTATAGCTTAGGCTATTCTGTGTTCATAAAATAACACTAATTTCTAAACAAATAATATTTTTTTTAAAACATAAACAGGTACATAGCTAAAAGAAAACTTCTGAAATAGAGATGAAGAGGTGGTATTTTAATAGTATTTCGATAGAAAAGAGGAAGTTATATGCAATTTATGATTTAAAATAAAAGATCATATGCTTTTGATTTTAGGTTTTATAAATTGTTTCTTTGTATTATTTATTAATAGTTCCTCTTACTATTATCACTGCTACAATATTTATGTAAACAAGAGGTAATCATCACGTTCATATTAACTTCTTCAAGTTAGATCGGTTATAATTAGAAAAATAAAAACATCACATTACAAAGTCAGCATAGTTATTTACTATTCGATTGTAAAGTTGAGTCGAGTTGAGATCTAAAATTATAATAATTGTAAATATCAACATTGAAGCTTATAACTAATTTAATAAAATCGTTAATATAGTCAGAAATCTACATTTTTTCTTACACACTTTGTAAGCTAGTTCATTGTATAAAATAGTATGTGGCGTTAAACATTTAGCAGCTATTTAGAGTTATCTGTGAACTCTTTGCCTCTGTGGTGGCAACACTACTTTGCCTAGACAACACCTGTAAACGACGCTCTAATTACCAAGTTCCATTAGAAAATCCCATAAATATCAATAATGCAATGGTAAATTACATAACGTAGTAGCTACGTGCTAAATATAAAGTTTCCCCAATCGATAATTAATATGTCATTGAACTTGTTGTGAAAACTCTCGTTTTGTTAGTGATCATGCTTCCGTGAAGTAGCAAATATTTTAATTGCTCCGAATTCGTGATGTGATTACATGGTGGATTATTGCAGGTTCATAAAGAAATTAGCTCATGGGTAGGACGCGGGCTGTCGTGATTGTGATATATCTGTATAATGGAAACGGAATCTGTGAGGTCTGAACTAAGCGGCCGTTCGCGGCGCAGTTCTAGACATCGACAGCATACACATCGTAGCACAAGGTTTGTTTATTTAACGGTGTAAACGTGCGTGAAATTTAAATAGGTTTGTAATCTCATCGTTCATTAATATTTAATCTATCGCATTTGAAGATTTCATTCTTAACGAATGATAACAGTATATTTTTAAATACGAGCCTAGTAATATACTGTGCTGTTTAATCCCATAAAATTAATGTAAGAATTGTATATCCCTTCTTATTAACTACTGTTAATCATCAACTTGTTACTACAAGTTGATGTTCTCTGACCTTAAACTTAAAAGTTTAGAATCTTTGTGTATATATAGTATCTGTTAATATTTTAAATCCTGAAAATTAACATTAAATAGGTTGATATTACATGATTATAAGTCTCAGTTGCATTTTTGTCTGTTATAATAAGATGTTTGTTAGAATATATAAAACTTTGTTATAGAAGCACCAAGTCACAAAGAAAAGACTGTGTAGATAATAGTATGGCGCCATTTCAAACTAGTGTCAATATTAACCCTGAAATAGGAAGGGATGGCCAGGAAGTCATAGAAGTCCAGATACTTCCGCAAGATGAAAACTGGGGAGAAAACACAACAGCAGTCACTGGTAACACTTCAGAAGGCTCACAGTCCATGGAAGATGTTAGCAATTGGCCAATTGAAACAGATAATGGACTAGGTTTTGTCTGCTCTAGATACTTTACAACAACTGTTGGTCTGGGATTGTCATTTGTTTCATTTGTAAGCCCATTAGCTATGGTAGTGTTGCCAAAAATAGGTTTCTTCCCTGGATTATCAGATAATATTGCTATACAACCAAGTCAAAGAATACAGCTTTTATCTTGTACAGGGGAATGTAAAGGTATATTACTCTCTATAGCATTTAAGTTAGTCTTGTTAGCAATAGGAGTTTGGGCAGTTTTTTTCCGCCCAAGAAATGCAGTTTTACCTAGAATATTTGTATTCCGAGCTATGATGTTTGTTATATTAGCTGTATGTACATTTTCCTATTGGTTGTTCTATATTGTACAAATAACAGAAGCAACAAAAGCTTTAGCATTAGGTGAAGAAGCAGTTGATTACAAATCTCTGGTGTCATATGTATCAAGTTTTGCTGATACACTACTCTTTATACATTATACTGCTGTGGTTTTGATGGAAATACGACATTTAGAACCTGTATATTATATAAAGATAGTTAGAAGTCCCGATGGTGAGAGTAGATCATATGCAATTGGTCAATTAAGCATTCAAAGGGCAGCAGTATGGGTCTTACAGAGATATTATACAGAATTTCCCATTTATAACCCATATTTGGAGAAGATACCCATATCTAAGTCTCAGAGAAAAGCAGCATCAAGCATAAAGTTTTATGAGGTTGATTCTAACACAAATGCATCTACAGGGCAACCCAGGTTAGTAGTTAATGTAATTATATTCTATACACAGTGTTTGATTTTGGATTAGCTTTATATATAAGGTATTTTAGTTTAATACAATTTTAGGTTGTGCTCTGTTTTGTAATACTGTGAGCTAACCTGCACTGCTACTCATGGGTTGTACTATTCACCTGAAGAGTTGATTTGAAACAATAGAAACTTTTTTAATTATTTATACAAATTATCTTTTTTAACTATACAAGCTACTTTTTCTATATATATAAAACCTACTCGAACATAAACAATGGCACTATATGTAGTATAGATCAGAATTGTTATAATATCTTAATGATTCCTCACTACAACATAAATTTTCGTAGTTTGTAGAGCTTTCATATAAAGTTAATTTTTGATAATAATGTAATTAAATTGTTTTTAGATATATTTCTTTAAAATTGTTTATGTTAATTTCCAGAAGTGGGACTGGCTCTTGTACTGGCAGTGCAGGACGTCGACGAGATTCTGGCTCCGCCCACAACGAGCGCTACTACGAGGAAGCGGAGCGTGAACGGCGCGTACGTAAGAGGCGCGCTAGGCTGCATACCGCAGCTGAAGATGCCTTCGCTCACGTTCGAAGAGTACGACTCTCTGCCAATGGTGAGTGTATCGTGAAGTTCTCTTTTAGATTACAGCCAGCAAGTTTATAATTCATCTGATGGTATACACTTATAAATTATTTTATATACTTGAATAGAAAGTAAATATACTAATCTGTCGGACAGGCGGCGCGCTGGGGCCCCGTGAAGCGGCACAGGCTGTGTTCCCATCGCTGGCACGCGCGCTACAAAAGTACTTGCGCGCCACCCGTCAGCAACCTAGACATTCTGCTGACTCCGTAAGTTAATAATAACTATATTTTATTTAATTAACATTGTCAAGTAATGAAAGTTTCTATGAAAAATTGTCTTTTTTGTCAATCCGTAACAAAAGACGTTACTTAAGAATTTAATATTTTCTATATACATAAGTTCTTCCACAGGATTGATATTCAAGTTTCTTAATTTATTGGCGATTTTAGTCTTTGGCAATTATTGATATTCATGCTAAGCTTTATTGTATACATTAATTATATTATTTATCATTGATGCGCTGTTATGTGTTTGAATTTCATTTCGCGATTCTGGTATCTATTCTCCCACCTATTTAGTGCTCGATTTATGATATTTTAAGAAGATATAATACCTAGAGCCCGTTGGTGCATTAGTTGTCTATAAAGTAACTTACACGTTATTTATTTGGCTAATATTGTGTGGATTGTTCCAGAATTTTAAGTTTGATAAAATCTATATTACAGGTATTAGTGCACCTAGCACGTTGTCTCTCCCAAGATGCGTCTCCTCGAGCATTTTTAGAACCGTTCCTAGTGGAAGGACCAGTTTTAGCTGCAGAACAGGAAGCCCGTACCATACAACGGTGGTCTCTAATCTCAGATGAGCTATTAGCCCGTCCTTTAGCCGATAATATCGAGTTTCAACTCCGTCAAGGCGACATTTCTCTTATTTGCTCCATAAAACAGCTGCCAAAGTTCAATTTGAGTGAGGAAGTTGTTGACCCGAAAAGCAATAGGTTTGTTTTACGGTTAAATAGTGAAACGTCCGTTTGACACGAGGAAATTTGCGTTAGGGATGACTTGAGACTCGTATGACATTAAATTATGTCGTTGTCAAGTGTTGATCCCAGTTCTGATGTACAATGTAAAGTAAAATATATGTGTCATTTTAACGTAATGAAGATACAAATTGAATGTATGTTACATTTTAAAGTTGGAAGTTTAATAGATAGAAACCCACTTGGAAAATTTGAAATAAGATTCAGCGGCTAGCATCTGGTATCCTCTTGGAATATAGAAAATCCACCGATTATTTTGATAGCTGGTTGGATAACTATTTAAGATACATATTTATTTTTATAACGAATGATTAATATAATAATTAATCGTTAAGAAATATGGAATAACTATTCAATTATTATTCATTATAGTCAGTCAACTCACTTTTATGGACAAGTTTTAAAAGTCCGTGCTTAGAGAATATTCTGATACGTGAGGTTTTAATTCTTTATAGTAAAATGTTTTAGTTGTCTTGGAGGTGAACCTTATAGCTTATATTACAGATATATGATCTTAACAATCCATCTCTTCGGTGTACGCATATTAGAGTTATTAAGGATTTCAATATAATTAATATACTCATTTGATACTACCGAAATTATTTAAGAACCTCAGTGATTTTTTTATTTGTGGTTTGTGCAATGTGTGGTTATTAGATAAAATTATTTAGATTAGTTTTCTTAATGTCCGAGTGTTTTGTATTACAATGCCATACAAATTTAAGACTTAGCATTTATTCAAAGTACAAGTGTATATTTTGTGTCATATAGTGTATTGATTTTGTTATCGTTAGGTGTATTTTTGCACAAGTACTTATCTGTAAATTTTAAAGACTGTTAAACCCGACTGGTCGAGTAAAATAATTTGTTTTATATATAAGAAAAAATCAATTATTAGGCTTCTAATCTACGAAGATTTTGACAAGGTAATAATTAGGTTTTTACATGGTTGAAACTATTTAGATTTCTGCAATTAAACATAACTATGATAATTCATTTTATGTATTTTTGTAGGATTTCATAAATATTCCTTATTAAAGTAATGTTTTGTTGTAAAATATTGTATATTAATTTTTTAGAGAGGCCTTATTAATGTCACCATAGTGTCGCTGGTAATAAGGCAAAATTGCAATTCTAGCACTAATCTATCTTCCGAATCAATATATAGGACACATGAAGACCCAATTTGTGATAAGAAGTAATATGAAAGGATAGATTTGTTTTGTAATTAATTGCTTTAGCCCAGTCGGATTTTTGTTTTTCAATATGTATTATTTTACCAAAACTTTTGATACACAAAGATCTGAAGCGCATATCAAGAAGCGCGATCAAAAATAACTTTAGGTATTTTGTAAATAATAATAAGAGGTTTTGAATGAATAGATTAAACTATTGTAGGTGAGTGACAAAATACTCAAATGTGATTGAGATTACGTATCAACAAAACGAGACTAAAGTCTGGTGTATTTTGTATTAATGCTAAATGGTGGTATATGTTATGTACACATTTTCATGACAAGATACGACAAGATATATTCATAGTCTTCTTCAATTTTATGTTTTAAGAATGTTAGTTAAGGGTCTGAAAAGCAATGTTTGTTGAGCTCAAATCTTTTGGGTTGTTATTTTATCCACAGTATATTTTTTTATCGATCGTCTGTTTTTTTCCGTAAGTAACCCGCTTCACGTGTTGCTAAAAATGGAATTAAATCTCAAAAATTCAATTTATCCTACTTCTGATTGTAATATTCAAATGAAGTTCTGTACGTGTAGTTGTAACTTACATCATTCTATACTTTGCAAACTGATTCCTTGTTTAAGAACACGTTGTGTTCGTCACATTATCTTGTCTTTTCTGGTCACATAAATTGCGTATCACCCACCTGCCAATACTGCCGTGTGTCTAATATTTAATTAGTTATAAGTCCATATCGTAGCTATTAAAATATATTTATTATATAGCTTAGCTTTATAAATATGCTTTTGCATATTTTATAGAGGGATCGTTTTGATAATGGTTGAAAATAGTTTGTATTTTGACGATTTTGAAGAATCCCTTTTTGTCATAGTTGGTCATCTAAAACCAATTTGGCGGGTAATTTTGTAAAATGACTAGGTAATTTAGCTGTATGCAAAAGAAATAGGACTTTTTAAATATTATAAAAAAAGAAATGTGTAATCACGCACAAAACCCAATAGTAGATGCTGCTGCTTTTTATTTGATTAAATACCAACAATATAAGGAGAAAATAAATGTAATAATATATAAGTTACCGGCTGCGGCAATAAAATTATAACTTATAAAGTAACTATATGTTTGGTGATGCATTTGTTTTTTTTAGCATTTGGATTGTTGCCTTTCGTGGGTACATAATTTTGAAATTCAAATACGTGATTTAATCAGTGAAGTATCAATATACAAGACATCCCATGTGAATAACGAACCCAAGAAAGGCGATTACTCTAAGTACAAAAGCTTCGTGTAAACGCCTAGTTACTTTCTAATATACTTAACGTTATGGAAATTATTTTAATTTCCAAGAAAACTTATGAATGGCTCAAATGACCAAAGAATCGAAATAATTGTAATAAAATTAAATATTAACAATCTATCTTTCGATTTTGCCTTAACAAGATATTGTTAACGTGTTTAATAGAGAATCGAAAGGTTCCTGTCCTCTTTGGGCGGCATTTGTATACTCGTAAAGAAGTAGTCCTTTCTCCCGTAATTAACGTTCGTAATAACTATTGATTGTTATATTCTTGACTGATGTAAACTATCGCTCAATTGCAGCCTTTTGCAATACGCTTGTGCCTGCTTAAATATAAAAAAATTATGAATAAATCTTAAAATAAATTTATACAGTTTTATATGTGTGTGTATTATAATAGAATTTCGGAGATATATTTCGTCCGGGATGTCAATTCACTAACCGAATTTGGTTTTAATAATGAAAGTAATACGTCGCTTAGATAATCCATAAAATCGATCAATATAAAAAAACGCCTTAATGTTCTCACGACAAAATAGTATTCAATAAAATACACTTAAATACGATTGAATGAAACGTTATTTATTAAACATTTTTTGGAATTGTTTTTAACGATTTATGAATAATAAATTTACTATTATATATACGGTTTAATCAGATTAAAATGTATTTTATCAAATACATACGTGCCACTCATCTAAACTATGTATTTTATTAGTTAGCTTTGAGTAAAGATATAAATGTTTATAAAAAAATAACTTAGTTTATTTTGTAGTATTTGGAGTGAATTGATGCACTGGAGAGTCGATTATATTATACGAAGCACAAACTGCCTTTCAATGTAGCACAAACTAATTTAATCATTGTACACTTTTGTATTTTATAAATATATAAAGTGAAATGAAATTTTCTTTTTTTTATCCTGAAAAGGACAGCAATAAAAGTAGGTGTGGCTGCAGTCACATGAATTTCCTATAATGCCTAAATAAAAGCGTATGATTAATATCTCGGTGCTTTAAGTAATGTGTATAGCCCTTATGCTTGTCATCCCCGAACAAATAAAAAGACAATGTATATGCTGGAAATATTATATTATGTATTTTGAATGCGTCTATCTACATTTCTTACGATTTCTAACATTTTAAAGCTATAATTCTATTGAAAATTTTCAATTTTACTGTATGAAAACTGTAAAGAAATCAAATTATATTTGTAAATTTCTCTTAATCTAATCTAGAGTACAACATAAGAATTCGTTTGTATAAATAAAACAAAACTTGTAATTTTATAAATGATATATAGTTCGCAGTAACAACATTTTAAGTGATGGAATTGTATTCAGCTTCCCATTTTGCTCAAATGTCTAAAAATAAAACGATGTGAATTTGTCTCTGGGAGTGCAGAGAACGGAGGACCGTACTCATATAATTATAAAACGTAATTGATGAACATTACGTTATTATATTATTATTACAACAATATTATTAGTATCCAAAATATTTAATTTAGGAATAGTAGAAGAATGCTGTCTGAAAATATTTGATAATTTAGGTCATTTCCGTAGGGGATTGATAAACTTCGCAGTAGATAACAATTTTTTTAGTTATACATTTCAATGGAATAATTTTTGGTGCTTTATTTTATTATGGACACTTGTGCTATGGTATCTTCGCCCTAATTTCACTCGGTAAGACCAACGCTTTGTGTTAGACAAATTTTTAACTTTTTCACTATATTTTAGCAGGTGATACAGGGGCTAGAGGAATCTATTCGTACCCTGAATGGGTTAGCGTACAGCATTGAGAATTGTTTTCAACCCATTTTGTGACAAATCAAATATGTATCTTGTCTATGGTCTTAGGTGCACTGGCAGCAAAGAGTATGCCGTCGATGAAGAAAACATATTCTTTATGAAATTATTTCTGGATTGATTCCTGGGCACAACAACGAAAATCCATATAGCTATGAAGGTCAGAAGTACACACGTTGATATAAGTCCAATAATAGCACCATTGATATGCTTATTGATTGGACAAATAAAGTATTTTTCATTTAGCTCCATTATTTTGCTGTTGCATAACGTTCGGGGTGTGTAACATCTGAAAATATAATATAAGATATTAAAAATCAATAGGTGACTAAATTAAAGTTTTGTACTAGAGCAATTACAACAGAACGTCATTTAATGTGACTTATTATCAATCATAGATAAATTATTATCCAAGTGCAAGTCAGTGTATAGAATTGCTCGGTCTTTGTTATAATCGCATAATTAAGTGTCTACTTACCGTAAATGACCAGTCATACTTTCACTTATCTGTAGTGTTTTAATCCAATTCAAATTACAATCACAATTCCAAAAATTGCCCTGTAAGTCCAAATGATTCAACTGACTAAATGGAACAATTAACTTATTAGATAGAGTCGTCAGTCTAGAACCTTTCAGAGACAACTTTTCGAGTGTAAAATCATCAGCATCCTCTAAAACATCTCGGCCGAATGCGAGTTCGTTGAAATTAGTTAATTTAATATTTCTTTCAAGTTGTAAATTAACCAATCCAGGCAGATATGCAAACGTGTATTCATGAATTTCGCTGATTGATAAGTTATTTATTACCAATTCTTTTAAAGCCGGCACATCGGCAAAATCCTCTTCAAATATATTCATAATGGGATTATTGGATAAATCTAAATACTCCAATGTATTTGGTAATTCGAATACTTCACTAATGTTATTGTTAGATATAACTAACTTTCTTATATCGTACGCATCTACGAAGAAATTATCATGTACCACATTCAAGTCGATACCACTCATCGATAATGATTTTATTTTATGAGTCAGGCCGTATCCGCTTCTATCGAATAAATTTTTGTTTCGTAGACTTGGTCCCAAATGATTATTATCAAGAATAATTTCAGACAAGTCTGCAAGATGATGAAATGACAAAGCGCTTAGAGTCCGGAATCTGTTATTAGCGAGATTCAAATACTCTAGCTTATTGATGTATTTAAAAGTTTCTTTATTAATAAACTCTAAATTATTGTAGCTTAAATCTAGTCGTTTTAGATTTGGCAACTGTAGACCGTTACTACCGATTTCACTTATTTTATTATAATTCAGTAGTAATGCCGTCAGCGTATTTGAGTGAAACATTCGAGACGAATTTATGTATGTTAAATTGTTCCAAGATAAATCTAAAGAGTATACAGTACTCGGTAATTCATAGTCTGTTTCCAAAACTAAAGGATAATAAGAACAGTCAATAGTTTCACCGAAATCGTTTTGATCACTTTTATTCACTTTGCACACACACAATTTGCTGTCACATAATGAAACACTTTCGGCTTTATAGCAGATAGCTATTAGAGCTATTATTAAACTAAAGAAAATCATTGTATTTTAGTCGTCATTCGTCAAGATGCGAATATGTTATGATGTTGTATAGCGAATTCGTTATCGGTGTGTCTGATAGCTGTTATCACTGATACTGGCTTTATTGGTCATTTGTTTTTCTATTTTTAACAAAAATACCCCAAATCTCTTTAAAGGCCCATTTATGAATAAGACAAAGTATAATATATGTATAATATTCATGAGAAATGAGACTATGATGACACGAAAGACGAAATGTCAAGGTCTATTTATTTTTGCACTGTGCTAATTAGGTCTGCAACTTATTTGTGATTTAGCAAATTACCAAAAATGTTACTTGACACGATTTCGATATGAGATCATAAGGCTCACTTATTTGATGGGTACTATAGTCACGTGACATTATCAATCGATATTCAATATCGTATCGTTTACACCAAACATGCTTTAATGCCATAAAAGAATTCTATTTGTGTTGTTATGTTGAGCATACCTCATCATAACTAATCAGTTGAATGAATGACATGTTTATAGCAATTATCATCTCTACTATATCAAATTCTAGTGTCACAGTTTTAATTACCTTTTTTTCCAAAACGACTTAACCAATAATGATAAAATTTTGTATGTACATATATTCGGCAGCTCTGAGAATAAGTTAACTATTTTTTATACTCTTAAGTGATAAGGGTTGTCCACCCCAAACCTTTTTAGGCCAAAACTTTAATTTTTATTGTGTTGATGTACGATTAAAAAATACAAAATACCCAAAATGTTTACCCTTCTACCATCAATTCTCATTAATTTGTATGCTAAAACAAAGTATAGCGGGTCATCTAGTAATGAAATATATTATAATGGACAGAATCAAATCCCGCGAGCACTTAGTACACCATAAGTATCACCGAGATCTTAGAGACTTTGCATAAATATATAAGTATAGGAGATTCAGTTATTATGATCTATTCCTAATATAAAACTGACGACATTTTAATCTAAAGTTAAATATTAAATTGCAATGTTGACATTCACAGTACCACGGCTTATCTGGCATTCTTTAGTTTGTCAAGTGCTTATTTCTAATACTTGTAAACTTTTTTAAAGGCCGACAATGTTCCTTTATGCTATATATTAGATAAATTTGAACGCTTTGATCCTGATAAACGATTACGACTCGACGCTGTAACGGGAACGTACAAGATGACGCCGTATATTTTAATTATAAAATTGATTTAAAAAAGTAATTACGACTTTAGCGCTGAAAAAATTATAACTATTGCGTCTAAATATGTCAATTTTATAATCAGCATATTAAGAAATTAAAATTAAAAGGAATGAATAGGTTTACTTCAACTATAAACAACTTTGCATTGATATGACCAAAAGAATAAATAAATCGATGGTAATAAATACGCTGTTATAAAATATTAACGCTTTATTAAAAAAAAATATATTGAAATTCTTGAAGATTTTTAAAAGCGGCTGCGCGTTGCTTGCGTGGTCACTTTAGTGCTGGGATCATCGTGAGCCTGTAATAAATATAAAAGATTTTTAGTTAGAATAAATTGGCAAAAAATATTAAAAAAGCTTTTTCCGATTTTCGCGACAACTCCATCACTTTTTTTGTATAATACAATTATTTCGTAATCAGTATAGAACTTTCCTATTTCTTAATATCTTTATTATATGACTATTTTTTTATAACATATAATTCCGTTTTTAAATTTTTTTTTCTTGTCGTTTTTATTTTTTGTAATTATATTTAAATAAGGTGTTGGTCAGTCTAATAGTACCTTAATAACTATAGAAGATCGTGGTCCCGTGTTCCATAGCTCCCCCTTGTCATCGACGAAAGCAGCTTCCACTGCCACCGTGTAGAGGCCGGCCGAGCTCACACTGACGAGTTGCTGTGCCGAGAAGAAGTCACGAATGGGGGTGACGGTCTGTACGGCGGTCAGCACCGGTGGTATGTTTGTTAGTTCTACTATCTTCAATCAAAATTTAATAATTGGCTTATAACTTATATAAATTAATTACATACGAAAAAAAAATAGGAAATTAAAATCACCTTTTCATTTGTTCGCGGATGTGGTGTCGCTGTTACGGTAATCTGGACGCCTTTCACTTGCCTGATCGGATTTTTCTTGTTGCTACAATATCACATTAATTAAAACATATTATAGTGGACTTTATTATCATTAAAATTTACTGAGGTATATATTACTGTTCAATAAGCACTTCAAATATAAAGATAGATTAGAAATACTAAACAATAATAATAATAATTCTTCAAAATAAATGGTTCAAAATTAACTTAAGATTTCAAATTTTGTAAAATCATTATGAAAACAAACCTGTAACCATACATAGCAAAACGTGAGAGATTTAAATACCTTGTTTTAATTTCAGATCTTAATGATATCCATACCTCAAGCCTTATGTGAATATAGATTCTTAGGGAGTAGAAGCCAAAGAGCCAAGTGTTTTTAAATAAGTTTGGTATTGACCTGTGCGGAGGTAGTATGACACCTTCCAAATTGAGCGCGAGTCGGTGAGAGACGGGCAGAGTAGCGGCGTGCTCAGCGGGCGGCGCACGCCACGGCGGACTCAGTGACACACGGCACAGCGGACCCGCCCCTCCACCGCCGCATACGTCCCGCGGCCACATCGCCCCCACAGCACATGCACGAACTGCAGCAACCACTGCCTCCAGGTGCTATAACCACACCCTCACAAATTTTAATAAGCTTGACTATCTTAAACGTGAGTGTCCAAACCTGATACCATGGCAGACCAAGGTCAATAACAGCTTGGAAGACGGCAAAAACAAATATCGTATATAAATATCGCATATGAGCGTGTTTCTTTGTCAATTATGTGAAGTTTATTAAAAACTTATTGATAATATTAGAACTATCTAACTATCTGGGATGCCATTAAATATAAGGTAAGGGCGGAAGCGGTCGAAAGGAAAAGATTGAATATTTAATTTGTGATCATTATGACAGACATTTAATTGAACTAAATAACTATTATGTAAAGAGTACATTGAAGGTTTATTTTCTTATATAGGGTATTCCATAAAACATTGGGATTGGAGGATATCTTGCGTTACTTATTGCGGCCTCTGCTCTCATATGTTAAATAAATGTACCTACTTTTAGAGTAAAAGAGCGACACGACAATCTATTTTTTCAATACTATTTATTATTTTTTATTACAAAATAATTTTTAACATATTTTATAAATACTTACCCTATGTGTAATTCCGGAACTAGTTGTGGGGTTATCGAACAATTTTGCGGAGATATTGGCCAGAGCGACGGATGGCGCCAAAGCTATAGTCTCTTCAAGACTAGTTGGCTTCAGCTCCTTGTTGGTTAATTCGGGACGATCCACTTGACTCATGGTAATACGCTCTAAGAATTGAGCCAATTGGCTATACGTGTACTGAGATCTGCATTAGGTCAGGCTTATCATTTGTTTAAAGAAAAACGTTAGAAGTTTGAGAAATATCCTGATAAAAAGTTTTAGTTATGAAAGAATAGTTAATTTATGTAACTATTTATTTTGATTGATCTTTGATCTTTGTCTCGAATTCCTTTAAAGCAATAACCATCTTTTTATTATCATCTGTGTATAAAATCTATGATTTTCGGTTAACCAAAGGATACATATTGAATAGTTTGAGTGTCGAGTGGTGTGCGTGGAAAGCGGTTCTTGCGATGGCGCCGTATTTAAGTGCGAGAGCGTTGAGCGCACGCGCGGCGCGTCGGAGTGCGCTGACACACGCACCTGCTCGTACGGCTGGGTCACGTGCAGCCTGAGTATATTTATATAATAATAATTATTTTTTGTATATATAGACGACCACACCTTGTATATTTCGAATATTAGAGATTCGTATAATTTACACATTTCATATCAGTTAAAAGTATATACTATTACTTTTGTCTTTTTCTCTTAGTTCATTATGGTCATTTATATATAAAATGATTGCGGGTACAATATAGCATCATCATCACCTTAATCATGTTTACATAAAATAAACACGCGTGAATCCGTAAGGAACGTATGTTTGATTATTAATTACAGTATATAAACATTTACGGGGAAACAACCTGAGCATGCGCAAGCGCGATAGCGGGTGGAGGCTGCGTACATACAGCGCGAGCAGCGGCCGCTGTCCGCGCTAATGCCATCAGCGCGTTGGCCCTGGCACTGGCCCAGGCTGGCGCGAGTGGCGAACACGCAGCGCACCCCCCACAACCCACTGAGCAGACACCCCCACGGCCCGTGCTTAACCCCGCGTCACCAAACGACTCCCAAGCGGCGCTCGCTTCCTCAAGACCGCTTATACCTTAAACATTACATATTGCAGTTATGCTTATCAGATCAGCTTATCTATGAATTGATAAATGTTTTAAATAATGTCTTAAATAACTTTATGAGTAATTTAATTCGCCTTTTTCTGATTTAAGAGTGAAGTTTTTAAGACACTCTAAGAGACACCAAGTTTGAATTTAACTTTAATATTGAAACTTGAATAACTTACCATCTTCCAACAACTGCGCATCAGCTGCAGCGGCGTTGTAAAGCGCTATGAGCCACCGCTGAGCCGATTCGCTGGGAGCTTCCTCTGAAAGACGCTTCAATATATCCGCCGCTAATTTGTGATGGCCATATCTGAATTTATAAATGTCATTTAATATTGAAATTATAGTGAATTAAAATCAGAAATGTATATTATATAGGTTGAAAAATTCCCTTCCGCTTTTTTGCTCTTTATTCAATGCTTTATAAAAAGTGTTACAGTGATAGGATTTAGTTCAAATATGCGCCGTTTTGTTCGATAATCTCTTTCCATTTAGACGGCAACTTCATAATACCCCTCTCGTAGAAGCCCCCCCTCCTTATTTGCGAAGAATTCAGACAGCCACTTTTCACAAGCCTCTTTTGAGTTCAACTTTACACCACCAAGTGCGTTCGCCATGGACAGGAACAAGTGGTAATCACTTGGCGCTATGTCCGAGCTATATGGTGGATGTGATAAAACCTCCCATTCGAGCTCCCGAAGCTTCTGACGAGTCATCAACAAACTGTGTTGTCCTGGTGGAACACTACACCCTTCCTGTTGGCCAATTCTGGACGCTTCTGATCGATAGCCTGCTTCAAGCGGTCCAGTTGTTCGCAGTAGATGGTAGAATTTAGCGTCAGGCCATATCCCGTATGGCCTGACGCTAAATTCTACGCAGCTCATAGTGGATGATTCCCTTTCAATCCCATCAAACACACACAGCAAAACCTTCCTGGCCGTCAATCTCGGCTTGGCCAATGTTTGGGACGATTCACCGGTCTTCGACCACGTCAGTTTCCCCTTAATATTGTCTTATGTGATCCATTTTTCGTCGCCAGTCACAATTAGCTTCAAAAATGGGTCGAGTTCGTTCCGTTTCAGCAGCATATCGAAGACCCTGATTCGGTCCAGAAGGTTTTCTTGCGTCAAATCATGAGGCACCTAAACATCAAGCTTTTTTTGTATCCAGTCTTCTGCAGATGGTTTAAAATGGTTTCGTGACTAACTCCCATTTCCTGGGCGATGTCACGAGATGCCACATGCCGGTTTAACTTGATATTTTCCATTATTTGATCAGTATTCGTCGTCACAGGTCTTCCACTGGCTGGCTTATCCATGTTGTCGTTTTCACCGGCGCTGAATCGTCGAAACCATTCCTCTGCGGTTCAAAGTGATAGAATACCATCCCCCACAATACCATTAATATCACGGAACGTTTCTCTAGCGGATTTGCCTTTAACGAAGGAAAACTTTAAAATAGCGCGAATTTCGGTGTTTTTAAAGTGCATGTTTACACGTCTATAATGTTGAACGCAATATCCAAACTAATCATTCATAGTGTCATGTTGTAGGTTATGTCAAGACCGTTCATATGATGTGTAGTATTGCCAGATACGAGCTCTGTAGCGCTTTGTACATAGCCGTGCAATTCAAAAGACAAAAAGACGGAATGAAGATATTTTTCAACCTATTATGTGGGTTAACTAATTATAGTAAGTACTCCTTATTCTATTTATTACTCCATTTCAACATTTTCGACCAAGAAATTTTGGAAGTCAGTTCACGATCAAACTTTTGGAGGTTGAAAAGTCGTACAATACAGAAAGACGCATTTCACTTTTCACAATTTCCAAGTAAAAGATGGAAGAGAAATATATGTTGATTATACGATTTTAATAATAATGTTAGAAACAATAACCTCAATGCAGCTCTAGCGACTCGATATCTGGTCCATCCATCAGCGCCGCCAATAGCATCCAGAATCCTCTTCATCCAGGCGTTGTTCAACTTCATGGTGAGAGCGGCCCTAGCGCGTTCCTGCATTAGCACCGTGCAGATCAACACCAGAGTTGTTCCATCATACGAAGGGTCGGTGTGTGCTGCTTCCCTACAGTATGAAGTACATTACTAAATATAATATTTACATCTGAATATTCAGTAACATATAAGTTTGAAATTTTGCAAACATTTATTTAATTTAAAAATGTTCTATGGTAGGCTTGCGAACTACTTTGTTAACTATTCTTGACGGTTTTTTTTATATAGTAAGAATTAAGTAAACTAACTTAGTTGCTTCCAATGCCGGTAATAAAAATTGTAGCGCTGGGGCACAGTGAGAACCCGCTAAGGCTGCTAGAGCTTCTAATAGTGCTATCTGTCTTTTTCCCCCTACAGACTCTTGGCCACATTTTACAGAGAGCTGACCTCCTACAACCGCGGCGGTACGCTCCGCATATAACGCCGGCTCAGCTGTACTCAGTTGTACCTAGAATCAAGTTTATGATGAAGGTGGAAAGTAGAAAGAGATCAAAACATTTTATAAAAGCGAAAATGACATTGTCTGAAACACTAAAGTATCAAAATTACTATGTATATCCTCTTTGATTTGACATTACTTCTTTTCGCTAAAAGTTGTCATTTATTATATTACTTTATGTAAAATTTAAAAGTAATTTGCTTTAACGAGAGAAACGATATTAATAGTATAAATTTACCAAACAACGTAGAGCTATCCTTAATGGTTTGATATTCTGTTCCGGAGCATAGCTTGTAGACATGACAAGAGATTCTAGAGCTAGCATCAAATCAGCTCCTTCAACTGGCAAGGTTTCTTCGTAACTAATAGATATAGAAATTTATCTAATTTAGTACATTACATAATTTAAAATATACATAAGACACCCATACATATGAACTTTATAACTGTAAAAGTTACCTTAGTAAATTGCTTTTGAGTAATACAGGAATTATTCGTTTCACCTACCAATGCACTACAATCCTGGTCAAAACATCGGCAGCAATGGCCGCTTGGTGTAGATCTACACTTAGTGCTGCGTCTGAGCAGAATTGTCTTAACGCGCTAGGCGAGCCCACGCGAGGACTACCGGCTGATGTGCATATAGCTGGACAGTTCACTAACATCTATAATTTGAATACTTTAAATTCCATCTGTTATATTTTATAGTAACTTACCAAAAGCACTTTTTAAATGCTATATTTATATTCAAAGTCTATCACTTGAAAAAAGACAACAAAGATAAAATGTCTTTTTACATATATATACACTTTTAATGTACCTGCATAACTTGCAAGCAAAGCATTTTGTGATCTGTAACTTTGGTTTCTGAGGCAGCTCGGACTAAATCTTGTATGGACTCAGAAGACCATAGAGCAGCGTGTTCTGCGAGCTTTCGTAAACCCAGCAAAGCCGCGCGTCGAACAGACGAACGCGGATCATTCATAGCAAGGCTTAACAGCAGTTCGACCTGGATGATACAGATACCATATTTAATTCTTTAAACTACTAGTGACCAGACATAGAAACAAACATATTATGCTATCTTCTGTGAAATGCATCTGCCCATAAATACCTATATTTTTATTTATTTTCTACCATCTTTCACTTACCTGATCAGGTACATGGACAACAGTATCAGCTGCTATAGCAGTAAGTGCAGTAATAGCTGCCCTCACAGAGCTAGATGAAGGGAACCTCTCCAGCAGTGACCGTAGTAGTTTGAGGACACCTTGAGCTCGAACAGCTGAGATAATTAAGTCATCATTTGAAGTAAATACAAGTAACTTATCTCATATCTATTATTATATATAAGTGAGATATAGTCTATGGATTTATTAGCCACATTAAAATGTTTTTGTAGAAACTTCAATATTATACACACAATATACTAAATATGCAAAAATATGGTCAATTACCCAATATTTATATTTGGTAATTGACTTGATTATATTGGGTATTATAGTAGCATTTGCTTTAAAAGTTTAAAGCTGTACTTAAACTATAATTAGAATTACCTCCACCATGGACAGTTCTCAAAGCTCGGACAAGTTTGGCACGCCTCTCAGCTCCAGTACTCTCACACTCCACCATATCGGATAGTTTATTACACATTGATACTGCGAATGCACTGGAAATATAGACAATATTAACTAAAATATTTTAATTATAATAATATCTTTATATATTCATATAAGTAGAATGTAGTATTATTTGTAAGCAATCATTTATTTGTAAGAAGTCATTTGAACAAGTTATATTTGAAATATCCTAGAACAAAATGAGTTAATTCTGAAATTTGTTAAATGAAAAAAGTGATGGTAACAATAAGGAAATAATTGGGTTTAAAAAATAAAATTTTGTTACTTAGAATGTGCTGCAAATCTAGTAGTTGCATAAATAGCAGCATCTACTTCCACATTGTCATGGCTTTCAAGACCTCTCCGTATAGCATGATGCACATTCTGGCGTTCTGGTATAATACCTGCTACGGCACCCAATGTTCTTAAGGCTAGCGCTCGAGCCACTGGATCATTTGAATGTAACACACTAAACACTCGTCTTAAAAACTCGTCCACATTCAGAATCTTATCCAAATGCTTTTCACTTTGTTCACAAACGCGTAAAACCCATAATCTCAAGAAATTATTACCCATGCGAAATACATCGGCTAATTTTAAAAATGAAGAGTTAATAAGTATCGGAAATGGATACTTTTCGAAGAGACGAGGAAAACGGACGATAGCTTCACATTGCTCGCCAACTTTACCCGAACGGAGGCCTGTAACGTATAATTCTGGATCTTAATTACACTGGTAACTGATGTGAATTATGAAGGTTACTTAAATACCTTTGTCAAGTTCTGTTAAAGCAGAATTGGCATCTTGTTCTGGTTCCCCAGAATTATCGTTAAATGTATTCATTCTTACACCAATCATTGCTTTTCTTAAATGATTTTGTAAAAGTAAAAGTATTAAAGTTAGACACGAAACAAATAAAACTAGGGATGAGACGTATTTACTATACCAGGTTTTAATACCAGGGCTTTGCTTCAAAGTAGGGCGCCCTGGTATGAGCG
>JAOSYY010000007.1:11564217-11576163 GCA_025727935.1 Hebomoia glaucippe
GTATTCGGCCCTGGTATTTTTATGTACTCATACTTGAAAACCCTGGTATTGAAATTTACAAGTATGTCCCATCTCTAAATAAAACCCGGTTAACATTGACAGGTGACTGAACAAAATAAACGTCATAAACATTAATGAATGTCAAATCCCATAATTTGACAAATTAAAAATCAGTTTCTGATTTTCATTAACCTTAGCTTACTTAACATTATCCACTAAGGTAACAAAATTAATTAATTATTCTCTATCTATTAAGATAGCTGTGAAGTAAAATCATATTAAATAGGAAGATGTATTGCAGATTTCAGAATTAATTTATTCGATACTGCTACCATCTAGTAAATTTTTATACTAGACAACTTTTCATGTAAGAAATAAGGTGGCGCTAATTGTCATGTTTTTAAATAACTCTGAAATTTATATGGAAATCCTCCTGCCGAAACTTTTTAGAATTCAGTCTATATACATATTAGAAAGTGTTAGCTATGGCGAGTTTGGAGTTTACTTACTAATAGATGACATGGGACCCATAAATTATCGAAGACCTTGAATATGAATGAAATGGAATAAGAATAGGTATTACTAATAGCATTATTACAAGGCTTATTTATATTATATATTATTTACTTTTTGTTATAATAGGTACTATATACTAATTTACTTATTTTTCAATTTCTCAATTTCGAATATCATATCTCCTTACTTGCATTTGTATTGTTGAAGTCAATCTGCATTTTATTTTTCAAGTTTTATTCGTTGTATAAATAAAATGTTACATTCGTTAAATTAGTTGTACAGAACATATCTTATTTTATTTCAAGAATGAATTTTAGTTACGAATTATTCTAGACGTACAATTTAGATACGTAATTCGTAACAAACAATTATGAGCAAATAGTCAGAGTTGGTGGAAGCCTGAAATTAGCTATAGTATCGGGTATTTAGTCGCAATCGTAATTACAGCAAGCCGTGTCACCGGAGCTGTATGCCGCCATTACGGAAATTATACACCAAGCTAATCTTTGAGATCGCTCTACTGAATACGCTTTGTAGGATTTTGATTAAGGTGTAAATGAAAATGTGGGTTCATACTATATTCTCCGTAATTTTAATAAACCTGAAACGCTTAGGTATATGTTTTAATCTCAATGTGAAGTAGTTTTAACCTATTTATAAATTCGATATTGGATTTTAGTTTATAATTATTATGGCGTTAGTTGATGTTTTCTGTACATAATTAATTAATGTTTCTTTTTTATGCAACAATCATTATAAGAGATTGCGCAAGATAAAGCAAACGAAAGTCTTATCATTTAACGTAACCTTTGTTTGTCAAAATCTGATGACGTAGTTTCAAAGCAGTTAATTCATCCTGATTAGAACAAAAGAGCGTTGTCACCATTACAAAATAATTATTGTGTGAAACACGCAAATGTTATAGAATCCGGACATGACGAAGAAATAAGAATAGAGAGTGGCAACCCAGTTTTTGACAATGACATTTTCATAAATGCAAATGAGAAAAAAATTCTACAATGAAATAAGGTTTAAAATTGTTCGTTTTTTTTCTAAAAGCTTCTGGTTTTGAAGCACAATAGTCTTGAATGGGAGGATTAGTTTTGGACATAATCAGGCTTACACCTTTTCTTAAAGGTATTTTGTTGTGGTGATAAGGTTTATCGTTATTAGTCATGAGTTATCTGCGGTTTGACATCCGTCTTTGTACTAAGGCCCTATATCTACAGTATACAGAATAGGTAAATAGATTAATAATAATTATACGTGATAGGTATGATGATTATTATTAAATAAAAGACTAATCTTTTCATTGTTTGATGTTTTTTGTATTAACCTTGTGTATATCTCCATATTTATTTGAGGTAGAACTTTTTAAACCTTTTAATATACTAACATCTCAAATTGAATCAATTAATTAAAAAAATGTTTGTTCACAAACATTAGAGTAAGTTTGTATATTAAGATAAACGCATCTATGTCAATATTATTTTATGTTATAATAGGTGTGATCATGCGCCGCGCCGATTATGATGCGCCCCAAGTATCGGACAAATATTTGTCCGCGACGACTACGAGCCGATTTTATTCTAATCCGAATTCGAGGACACATATCGGTTGTAAAAAAGTAAGTAGTTTAATTCGTATTTGGTTCCGTATAAAATAAGTTGATTGATGAATGTAAAATGAAATAAGTGATCTTTGTTACACTTTAAGTATAACAAAGATCACACTAATATTGGAAGAAGTAAATTTTTTAAAAAATATCATTTATAAAACACATCTATAAATAATAGAAAACAGATTTGAACAGGCAATTATAATTTTCTGGTTGGTTAACTCTCAGATTTTAAGACATATTACACCGTTTCTTTTGTTACGAAAATAAATAAATATTTTCCGAAGAGGAAACGCTTCTTTTATCTTAAATAACTTGCCATAAATAAAATTACGAAATGTACGCTACGAAACCCAAAAGCATTTGCGAACTTAGCACATAATGTGAGTGACAATGACACGGGTACAATGCCATTCACGATCCCCTGCTATTTATTTGCTGTGAATAATACAGAATTATCCCTCCATAATACCTATACACAATAAATTGTGTTACTTTTTATTTGGCCACTGGTGTCAACATTGACGCCAGCTTTACGCGGGATGATTTTCAGTGGATATTCTGTTTTCTAAAATAGTGCGAATTTCTTAGTATATATGTCATAGTAATTAAAATAAAAGGTTATTATTTGAATATAAATATATATGTTATTATAATTTTTAATAAATTTTATTGTTTTAGCTGCATAACATTAATGGTTTTTTCTTGGTTGGTAGGCGGTCTTCCGAATACTCGAAATAAAAATAAATAAGGCCGGCAGCAGAACGTGACTATATATGACAAATGATGTAATATGGCTAAGGCCCTAAGGTTGGCAGCGCGTCTTATAGATCTACTGATCTTGCAGGTGTCCATGGGCGACAGCAATCGCTTCGTATAGTTGAACTATATGCTCGTTTGCCGTCCTATTATATATATGTAAATATGTATAGTATGTCTGTTTTAATTAGTCTAGAAAAACTTCACTCTTATTTCCTAAATATTATCTTGTTAAGTTTCAAGTCGAGTTTCATTTAATTTATATTAGACATAAACTACCTTTTAATAAAGCACGCTCTGACAGTTAACAAAGACCATTATCTGTATTTAAGAATCACTATTAAAAAAGATAAGAAGCGTTGAAAGCTCTGTAGCAATCAAAACATCGTGTCTAATCTCTTTGTTGTGGTTCTAACGATTTTAGAAACTTTTGTTCAGATCATATCTTCACACCTTGAGTATTCCCAGCTACAAATAATCGGGATTAGCAATAGGTACCCTACTTTTAACAATAACTAACGATATAGTATCTCATGAAATGATAATTATTATTTTAGTTACATTATTTAAACTTTAAATTTATTTGTGAACTTAAATGGAATTTAACTAACTATTTCACACGCTTAAAAATTGTCCATAGGTAATCATTTGCAGGTTTAATTTCTAAACTAGTGAATTTGATGAACCGATTCAATAGGAAAGCACTAAATAAACTTATTTCCTATTGTATATATTATATATTTAAATTATCGAAAATACCTACCTTGGTCCTTTACTGTAAAAACGATTTAGCCTTAACCGATATACCTACCTACCAACGCTATATTTTGTGAAATAAAAACATATGCTTTAGTTATAAATAATTAGTTATTATATAAGATTCATATATAAACTAGTAACAAATAACAGTTGTACAATCGTAATGCAAGGGAAGTCATTTGTTCGTAATGGCTGCCGGCACAAGGGGTGCCTAATAAATCAAATTACTAATATGCACGTTACTATGTAACTACCGGGACGTGTCTATTATTATTCTGCGACAATATTTGATTGTAATAACTCAGAATGTTATATAATATCAATTTTATATAAGCGATCTCCAAATAGTCGAATTTCGACCGTAACTCATAAGGTACGTTTTGTGTATAAATCTCAAGTGTATGCATTTCTAATGTTTAGTACATTTAAGGTTTAAACTAGGCCAAACCACAATCAGCGTAGAATATCATTTATATCGAAGGCGTTCGATATTTTTCCTACCTACCTTTATTTATACTTAGATATAAAATTCT
The DNA here is from genome assembly GCA_025727935.1 of Hebomoia glaucippe. Lineage (NCBI taxonomy): Eukaryota > Metazoa > Arthropoda > Insecta > Lepidoptera > Pieridae > Hebomoia > Hebomoia glaucippe. The sequence continues at coordinate 11,568,403 of JAOSYY010000007.1, forward strand.
TGTGTCACAATGTGTTTTTACGCCAATCTTCAAAATCGTTTGATCAACTTAATTAAGTTATAAATGTGTTATAAATGTTATAAATGTGTCTTGCTTGTTCCAAATTAAAAGATCGGATAGATTTTATTTTATCACGCATTAGCCTTCAGGTATGTTTGCTTTGGACAGAGTTCGAATTTGTCGTTAGTTCAATGTTTCATTTAACAATTTACCTACATAAAATGATGCTTTGTTGAAATTAAAATGAAGGCACAAAACATTAACAGATTTCGTAATCTTTTATTAAAATGACACACTATCCGGACCATAATTTCAAGTAATGTAAATTATCTTGGTACTTTAAATACATAAATCCCAGGAGCATAAAACAGCTTCTATTAGATTAAATTTATATCTTTCTTTATAAATCTTTAAATTTCGAGTAATAGAAGGAAATGCAAATGAAAATGTTGGATACGGAGTAGGGAATCCCTTTGTATAAATAAATGAAACTACCTATCAACAAATAAATCATACTAGATATATCTAGTTTCATTGTACCTAAAAATAATGTAATATCGCCTGGATCATGTAGTGGTCCATAGGTGGAAAGTTCGTTATGTGCTTGAATTCACGATTTGACTTCGTTGTATGAATTTCCAAATGCTCGAAAGGGAAATGAACATCGGTCAACAGCACAGTACTGATTGCAGGATAACCGATCATTGAGTGTTGAGTTACGAAGCTAAGCTCGTCTTTCGACGACCAAAAGAAAAAAAGTTGTATGTAACTTTAATAATAATAATAATAGTTTTTAATAATAATAATAATAGTTAGCCAAACGTTCAAAAGCCTACCTGTATGTTCAGGGTCTATTAAAGGTACTACCCGTAATTATCATATTAAGCACACTGGAGTAATATGACACGAACCGTGGTCACAATAATTGATCATAATTCCGCACATTATACAATATACCACTATGCATTTGATAACATCTAATTATAGTAAAACGGACATTAGTCCTACGAATTAAACATCAAAGTTGTGTGCCCTATTCTTGGTTTGGGATCGACTCGTATTTCTTGGTATGTAACTTGATGCTATGGGTTGGTTTTGATACTTCATGATTCTTTAACAATACAAAATGTCCATTAGAATTAAGGGCAAATCTGACAGTATTTCATAATGATTATCTACAATTATATAGGTACGGACTATTATACTATTACATACATAGATTGTTAGTACTGAAAAAAATGAAAATTGTAAAAATCAATAGGTCCAATTATTGGTTACATTAATATTATTTTAATTTCTTGTTGAATCTACTTAGTCATACTCTAGTTATGAAATGGATTCTCAATTATGACCTTTTATTAAGGAGCTGACCGTTCTTGATTGAATAAGTATTTATCGGTAAAAACCACTCATTACTAAACCAGCATTTTGAGTACTTATTGCAATATATCAAAAAAGTACCTATAAGCTTTTTATTTATCATACTGCATTCCGTATTCACGGATTAAATACTACATCAAAGTATACAGTAAATATTATTAGACTATATATTTCACACAGTAAGTTTGTAGGACATTGGTATATTTCAATAGATGTGAGTCCATTAATGTTTGTGTAACTCGCGACTCAGCACCGTGACTGACGATCCTAGATAATACTATAAGAGCTGCCAATTATATTTATCACGATCTAAAAGCCTTAAATTCTACTTTTTTGGTCAAATATTATGACAGACTTTATAACCAGTAAGACAATTTAATTCATAGTAAAAATAACCTTAAATCTCTAAGGTACAAAAATTGAGACTTAAATTAGTTGTAGTTAGTCGTATAGGAAGCCGTATAATATGGGCTTACCTATGTGTCTTTAATATTATGATTTAATGATGATATTAAATAAAATTAATTACTTTTTTCATTAGGTATGTTTGCTTTGATTTGGTATAACCACGATTACAAAATCTATACTTTTTTTGGTTTGTGATCATGCGTTATGACTTAAAAAACTCTCTAAACGATTAAATGATTTTAATAAAAAATAGTTACTTGTCTCTTAAACTAAAGTCTGGTAACACGATGTGAATTAGCGCTCTCTCCCATTATACATAAATTAATATCTTCAGAAGAAATGTTTAAGTATTTTCCTTTATATGAATGTTGATTTCTTGAGTGATAACGGATTATTACGCAGCAAAGTAAGGCTTAAGTGCCTTATAATGAATTTGCTAACAGCAAAACTATTATAATGCTTTCGTTTATTTTGTTATGAATACATTTACGCTTTTAATACGAACATTCCACTTTTCTCGCGCTTTCGGAAGCTTTGACTTCTCTCCTATTATTTATACCACTTACAGTAACATATGAGTTACTAATTATTATAACTACATGTATATTATTATAAGCCTACACGTATTTTGTCATAAATACGCTTCTAATGGCTTGCTTGTTAATATATTAATAACTAAGAGTGTAGTCAAATCTATGCAGTAAATTTAAACTAAGCGTGCTATGAAATTTATTATATATGTAGGTAAATGTGTGTAAGATTTAATGATGATAATTTGATTTATTATATTGGAACTGATTTATATTAGAGTTATGTTTAAATTCCTGACATATTATATTTATAACACGATTGCTTTGAAGGTTTGAATGTAGTATGCTACTTAACCATATATTTATGATATATCAGATGCGCTTATATTATACAGGGTATTTGGAGACTGCTCCCGAAAACGAAAAGGGATGATAGTACTAATGACACCTTCGATGAACGGACGGAAAAAAACGATCCTGACTTAGAAAAGACATGTTTTTAACACTTTTTATTAGCATTATTTACGTTTCATCTTGTAAGTATCGCTAAATGAAACGATAGTTTCATAAAAAATATATTACTTTACTAAAAAAGAAAAAAACCAGCAATGAAGCATGATAACAAAAACAGCTGGACTAACATGATGGAGCGATTAAATGTTTTAAAAATATGATGGTATAACATATAAATATGTCTGGTCCCTTTGAGAAATAGAGTTTAAAATATTGAAATGCAAGCCGAGGCATGAACCGTCCTATCGTTCTAGATGAAGAGAACTTGTATACTATTCTTCTTTTCTGTAAAAATTACTACAGAATAGCATCTACCTAATTTAATAGTCCAACACATGTCATAAATGAAATACATGTTTTATTCTAACATCGAATTATATAACATTTCTTTCGCCTAGTAGATTAGTGAAAGTTAAAGGCAGGCATTTTTGTTTATTTTTGCAATATATCATATGGTAACCAAGCTCGCTCGATAGTAGACAGGTGTTATTTAATAATGCTGATAAATAATAGTATAATAACTGAATGTTATGTTCTCAATCTATTTATTTTTATATTCAGAATTAGGAAATTTCTCTCTTAATCCCATGCTTAACGTTTTCATCTATGAAATCTATATATTCCAAGCTAAGAAAAATATTATATCTGGCTTAATATTAACTATTGAATACAAGTCGTGCACCCTGCAGGAACTTGGGCCTTTAAATATTAACAATAAGTATCTAGCTGCGTTCAAAATGGCGTCCCCTCCAATACGCATAATTACATTTAACAATGAAGTTGACATAATAATGTAGCGATACCGGCCGCCGCGGGGTGCATCCGTTTCAAATATGGCCGAATAGAATTTAATATGTATTTTATTACTTGCAACCCAGTTATATATCATAAAATGCTTTATTTTGTCTTAAAATGAGCATTTTCATTTCTGGCAAAACTGCTATTTTTTACAATATAACTATAATATATATATTTCCAATATAGTTTCTTAATATTCTTAGGTTACCATAATAAACTTTACTATCTAGTATGTAGTAGTCTATTTCTAATATATTTTTTAATCCTACAAACATTTTTTCAGTATTTTATATAAAAAAGTTTCTATAAAATGAGTTTTTAAGATTCTAATTCTTAATTTAAATCTATTTCTAAGTAATTTATTATTTACCAACGGATATTAAATGATAGATACAGAGTACCTACAAATCGATTGTAAGTGAAATAATAGTGTTAATGTATTTAGTTGGTAACACGAACTTTGTCCAACGTCGTAGGAGTCGGGTTTCAGGCGGTTACCGGAAGGTAATGTAGTTATTCCAACCAATTAAACATTAACGGAGGATTTTCAAAACACCTTACTACCGTGTACCGTGATTTTTATAAGAGGACTAAAGAAAATATTGCAAAATCTAAGTAGAATTTATGGGTTGATGATCTAAACAGATTCTCGCTACAGACCGAATTTTTCAATTCTCGGAATTTACAAGCAAAAAGTATGCTAACTTCTAATAGAACGTGTCATACTCGGTCCGAATTGAAGCCAGCACTCTTCTGTCGGGTCCATAATATATTTAGGTCCATTCTATAGCAATAGTGTCACCGAACGAATTTCTTGTTTATCTATATAAATACGAATCTTAAAAGATTCTTTAAAAATTGTCTCATGTTTTTATGAAATGTTAACAATTCCGTATCAGCTTTAAAGCTGGAGATTACGTAGAGGCGTCTAATCTGACGGATTAGTGCGTGTACAATGGGCTGTCGATCGTGGAGGCGTCCGGCCGTGGAGGTAATACCGCACAATCCGCTTACCGCGTGGACGTGAGCCTCGCGACTTAGGTTATGAACTCTCAGCGGGAAAGTGTAGTGGTTTTAATATAATAAATAAAAATTAAATACGTTGTTAGTCGAACTTATATCTTGATTTACATTTGAATTCAAATAAACTTAAATAAATTTCTATTTTTTTAATAAATTCAGTCTTGGTAGGCATTAACATATTTGCGTTACTCAACTGGTAAAATTTTTCTACATAAGAAATTAGGAATATATGTAGCGTGAAAGTCATTATATCCATAGAGAAAGCCCACGGAAGAGTTGTATATAAGAAGTTTTTGACAGCTTTATAAAATATATCAATCGCTTCTCCCTTATACTTTGTACCAAATATATTTGGAGCGTACAATTTTAAGAAGTGTCTACTTTCAATGGTAATTTCTAACTAAACGATGCATTGATGTGCTTTGTTTGACATCAGATAATATACTTCTTGACACGGATCTGTGACTACGGTCAGCTCCATATGAATAGGATCAGTGATCTGTGGGCAATTATCACGTACAGATAAATTTACAGCTCCATACAAACGCATCTGTAACATTCTTTAAGCATAGGTGATCTGTTTATTTTTAATAAGACAGACACTTTTATTAATTTTGAATTAAAACGTAAATATTAATATTTCTTTCCAAGCAAGTAGGTATATTACCATCTATTTCTGTTCGGTAAACATATAAATATTATTATTTCGTAAAAATGCATAATGGAGCTCATTTGGCAAATATCGGAATAGATCGTGAGTCTATTAAATGTATAGGAAATTAGTAATATATAATTCTTTTAAAATTTAAGTCTGTCGTATATGTAAAACTATCGGAAATTTTTTCTACTTAGTGAATATGTCTAGATTAAACACAACGTTCAATATGCATTTCCCAACCGTTAGTCATTTTCCGATACGTATATTTAGATTCCAGGACATATTTCGCTATTGAGAACAGATGTCATTGTTTTTCCGATAATCAATATTCTAACTCTTGCTACCCCATAATCTATGAACTTAATGCTGACCCTATGTCGTAAATAAGCTTTAAGTAAATATAAACATTATTCTAGTAAACCGATGAGCTTAGTAAAGCTCCCACAAGCGATTAGCTAACCCTCTGTCATAATAAAGCATTGATATGGTGCTAGCAAATTAAATCATTTCTCCTAAAATAGACTCTATGTTTAAATTGATACGGACCAGTAATACTTTGAGAAATGCAAAGGAAAATCTGTGTCTATAATACATTTATACATTTAGTAATTAATAACGCTTTTATAATATGCTCTGTACGTTTGTAATAAAGTTCTCATTGTTTAGCCTTAATATAATGTTTTGTAAAATTTTTAACATCTATTGAAATGCACTGAAATTTAGTTTTTAAATGTATATACTTGGAGTATAATTTCCTTTAAATTATAATATAGAATCTGAATTAATTAATTGGTAAATGTTTCTGTCAATACGATGTAGGTTTACGTAAAAGCTAAAATGCATTTAATTAAAAAAGCTGTTACATAACAATAAACATATATATCGTACTGTGCATGGCAAGTTGCAGTTATTCTTGTAACTTTTAACGTTAGATCTCGTAGTAGGTATATAAAATATGTACTTATAGAATATATTTTTTTGCACATTCTTAAGTGTTTATTTTTTATATCTAATATAATAAAATGTCTCTTAACAGTTCTTAGTCTATGGCGATGTAATGCAAATACTCTGCGTTCAACCCCACTGTATGAGTGTGTTAAATTCGCTTTCCAATGTTCACTGATTTTTAAATCTGTTTCAATAACATAAACAACAATATATCTATCTCGTCTAGATAATATGCGTTAGACAGAGACATGAAGTGTTGGGGTTCCGCAAATCCTGTCAGTGATTGACAGTTGACAGCTGACAGGGGACCACTGGGGATAATGTGGTGAAAACGTTAATCCTTTCAACCGACCGGGTAAATGTGAGATTGTTTTAGGGAAATTGTTAATATTTAAGTAGACCCATAATTAAAAATAAAATAGAGTAGTTAAAATAGATTATAAACAATTAGACATAAAATGTATATAAAAACAAGTTTAGTAACTTTGAATGTTCGAAATATTTGTTTTTTCTTCACAATACCTTTGGTATCTAAGATATCGCATATACATATACATCGTCTAATTCTTGCATGACTATAACTATAAATCGAAAACACTAGTTAGGCACTATGAGCCAGCTGTGTGCTAATAAATTGGTGAAGTAATTACCGTAACAAAAATCAATGAATCGAAAGGTAAGTAATCCCATAGCTGACACGTTCGTAAACTTGTTGCCATCGACGCGATCAAAAATGCGAATGTCTCCGTGAACCGGTCGGTAACCGCAGCGCAACAAAGGGTGCTTGTGGCCGCGACCATTAGAGCGCCGTCGTCGTTTATCAGCCGCTGATTAGTTTATGTGACACAGTTTTTACTGTGCGGTTTGCTTTGCGAGTTAAGAAAGGTTTATTATAATAACTTTACGGTAATACATAGTTTTGACGTAACTGAGGGCAAGTGTTGTATAAAGATTATATTGGATGTCACGACCACTTTTTGGAAAATTAAGTGATTTGGCTATTATAATTAGAATGTGTGTTCAAAGATGAAATAGGTGTTATTTTGTTTCAAATTAATTTCTATATTATTGTACGTAAGTATCTTCCAGTGAGATAAAGTGAATTTTAGAGTCATTGTACTGAAACTTCTTTAAACTGGAACTTAAAGAACACATTAACTGATAATAATGAATCCTTTTTCATATCGTTTTTAAAAATAATACTAGTTGTTGCGGATGCGAATCTCACCGGCTGGTGTATTAAAGACAACGTGAATATAAACTATAATTAAATAATAAAAATTATCAATATAACGTTTATTTATAAAACGACTTTAGAAAAGTACACAATATAGCTGATCCTAGTCCTATAACTGATCCTGATACATAAGTAAGTCCCAGAATGGTAAAAATATATAAAGTTACTAGCTGACCCCGCAAACGTCGATTTGCCACATAATAATAGGGGTTGATTGTAGAGGGGTGAAAATTGGGGGTTGTATGTATTTTTATATGCTGTATCTT
>JAOSYY010000007.1:11597502-11620873 GCA_025727935.1 Hebomoia glaucippe
GGTCATTAGGGTCTTGTTACAAATGTTTAGTATTACACGAGGGTTGCTGAAGAGGACACCGTAATAGCTAATAATAGAAGCTATTTTTCTAATGATCTTAAAAATGATAGCCGTCTTTTAATAGTTTTAAAATATACTTTAAACAAATTTGTTTGTGTCAAAATTCATGACAACACTTATAACGATGTATAACGATTTTTATTAATAGTTCTACACTAATAAACTTATGTGGTCTGCAATGTGACAAATGTCATTGACCATTAACAAATTTTCTTTATATTATATCCATAATTTATTTGACTATATATATAAAAAAATATTATGAATACAAACATTTGTGGTACGAGAGGAAGCGAAAGGATATATCGGAATTGTACCAATTGGAAGGCTGTATATAGTTTGGTGTCTGAAAGGGGAAGGACAGAATATACTGGTGTAAAAAGGTCTACGACAACATAATGAGGACTAGATATATCGAAATCAAAGGTATGTTATAATAAAAACAATCGTTTTATTCCAGCTAAAACAGAATTAGGTGTTTTAATTGCAAAAAAATGCGAGCAATCTTACAAATGAGTTTGACAATATAACGAGTAATTTGTGAGGGTCCGTCTGTCTGCGGAGTCCCGAGAAAACTCAATAACCACGAGCCCATTGAGGGAGAGATCAATCTTCATGGAGTGCAGACCCTACTTTTCTCAAAATTTGATTTAGGTGAAATTGTCCTCGACTATAATCGATGTTTTTAAATTTTTTGCTCTTGAAATATTGATTCTTATATTTAAGGCACTTTGAAAATGCCAAATGATGATACGTGTAATTTGGGAATCTTGGAATGTCATATATGGGAATGGTCCTAGATAAACTCTTGTTTTGGTATCCTTCTATGAATCTCTGAATACTTTGGTATTTCTTCGCTTGTAATCCGCCGTATAAAAAACATGTAAATTTGAATAAATTTAAGTATGTACATATATAAATTCATGTTTAAAATCAAGTTAATACCTACTTTATTACGTTTTTACATTAGATGCGGCTAACTGGTCACAGAAATTGGAATAATTCAATTATTATTTTGTTTTATCTAAAATTTTTAGTACCTACCCAGTTTAACAGATGTTATTCTTGTTTTTAAGATATTTAAAGCTTCTCCAGATTATTATTGTATTCGAGTATAATATCATATAGGATTACATATTCTAGAAATTATAATATATTTTATTACCTGTAATATTTTTCAACAGTGAATATGAATTATAATAGGAAGGAGGGTGGCATGGTGATGACACGCTAGCCTACAGCCCTCCAGCCGCCGGGCACAGGATATTACAGACGTATTGCGACATTTATACAGAGTAAATATTGCACTACAGATTGAATATTATTCGCAGTATCTTCTTGATTTTAGTTTAAAGGTGGCAAGGATTATTTCTCGAGATAAAAAATGTCCATTATAAATAATGTAAAAAAAAATACTTGCTTCAGGATGTATAGTGTCTCTCTTAAAAAAAAACAAATAAATATGACAAATACAATCTGTTTATTGAATGAATATTGAATGCCCTTTCTCTTCTTCTAATTTTTACACCATCCGGTGTATGTTAATTATTATTATACTTAGATAAGGCAAGTTCGTAAAAAAATTCTACTCTAGTCTTATTTCGGTCGTTTCTTAAGCGGTAATATAGTGGAAGACCGGATACTTTTTCAGTTCCATTTCCATATAAGAAATTAATTCTTGTCCACCATACCTGTGTTAATTACTTAATAGCATTCTTAATAAAAACTAAAAAAAAACAGTACTGCTCTGTATAAGTACATAGTTGATGTATTGATAATTTGAATAGGTAATTTAAAATTATCTTTTCAATTGTAAATTTACTATTAAAAAGCTGAATGCCAATTATAAGAATTAATAAAAACTATTTTCTAGAACATAAACATAACAGGCAAAATTATGGATGTACTTAAATGGATTTTATGTTTTGTTAAACGTGACAAAACAAATTGTGTGTAAAATAGACGTTGTTTTGATCTACGGTCTAATCGTGCGTGTGATCAATAAAATTTATGGCTTTTGTGTTTATTTACGATAATAGGGTCAAAAAATGCCGCGAAACGCCGTGAACTGTTGATAAGCTCCGATAAAAACACTTTCTTCACAACATCACACTGACATGTGTCTAAAGATAATTTATAAGGTGTGAATTTTAAACGATTTCATCAATTTATTGATTATTACAACACTTTATACTAAAATAGCAGATTACTTATTATTTATGCAGCTATTAGACTATAAATAAGGTACTGTAATTAAATTTAAAACCGCTTCGAAGTCAACGTACGTACATTTACATACACATCCAGTATACCTACTGTATGATAGGCAGTAAGGTGTCTAAATAGTTTTTGTTATTAAATCCATATTGAGATGTTATTACTTGGTTATTACTACTAACATATAATTATTTAATAACTAACTTAATTATATAAAAATGTTGAAAAGCACCTGGTGTTTATTGCAAAAATATAAATTGAGCAATTATCTGCTAATTTTCTCCATTTAAATTGTCTACAAGATGGCATTGAACACGATAGGCTAAAAATCCAGAGGGTTACTATAGGTTTTTTCACGGATTATTATCTGTTACATAATAGATAGATAAATAAATAGTAATATAAATCTATGTTTATACAAATGCAATTGACGTATCCGTCTATAATATCAAACTAACAGCTTCTTTCTAAATGGATATGTAAATACGGTAGACACTTATAACACGAATACTATAATTTATACTTTTAAAACTAGAGGTAAGGTTTGTATATATTAGTTTTTCACAAGATATTACGTGTCACTTAGGCTTTTTTTTGTGACGAGGAGGTTATTGTGGGATTTGCATGTATTGTGAGACTCGCCCTTCTATAGTTACTCTGCTAAGAAGGTGCATAGGCTCTCAGAGTTCTGGGAGGGTATATCCAAATAAACCTCCCTGACTTCTCGACATTTCCACCGTCCGCTCGGCTAAGGGATCGCAGTTGCAAAACTGTTATGGCCAAGGAAGTCACGAAAGTGACTTCTATTTCTTTAATATATATATAAATAAGTATATAATAAATTACGTTCCTTTACACATTCAAATAGCTTCGCATTCATTGATAGCAAAAACCTCAACTCGATATAAGACCTTTAAATTATCAGAAACAATGTTTGAATAATGTGTATCGTTTTTATAACACCTATAATGATGCTTTATTACAAAATTATGCTTGGAAAGGTCGCAAATGCCCTCACATTCACTATATCGTATAACGCTTTGAATTTAATCTTGCAATTTTTTTGTTTGTCGACTCGCTCTTATAACTTAATACTTGACTGATGGTCGGTACTTGCTCCTCGAGTCTGATAATTTTCCTATTATCATAAATGTCATATAAAAAATACTTATTTAGCGTTCGTTTTATGGTAATTATGTTTTAATTGGTTATTGTTTTTTCAATAATAAATGTAGGATACAATAACCGAATTACTAAAAAGGTAAACAGAAACTTTATTTGTAGCAATTATTTTTAAATTTATTATAGGCCAACGTGTACGATATCTGAAAATATCAATTTGATTGATTTCAAATACATCAAGTTTAAAGTTAGTGCCTTCGTCTATCTAACAAAATAATATATGTACAGAAAATGTTGATAGTTATTTATAGACATATTGAATGTATAAGTATTTAAAAAATATATCAGAAATCACATTTCTAATTCCGTGTTACATTGTCAGATCAGTTGCAAAATATCAAACGATTGTACTTATTGTTACCCGAACCACACAAATATATATACCAAGTTTCATTTCGATACGGCCATTAGAAGTTAGTGAAAATTGGTCTCCAATATTTTATTACATTGTTTGTTAATACCTTACTTGAAAGTTTGTTAGTTCCTGAGTCGAAAGTGAACTATACATCTTAGTTATAGTCATTGAGAAAACTAACTATCTATGAAAGTATGCCAATTGAATATATATTCATACCTATTGGCAATAACTCGTGTTTCAGCTGAATACTCAGTCAATTGTTATTTAAAATTTGTCTCCGTATTAGATAGTAAGGTACATATTACATAAACGTACATCGTTAAAACGCACGTAGTATCTTTCCAAAGAGTTGACTAAAATCGATGAGTGAGTTAGTAAGAGCGCGCGGCTTCAGTCGTTTCGTTTCCGGCGACCGGATACAGAGCCGGCGTCGGAAATCCATGAGATTGGACAAAAATTGTCACCAGCTCGTCATTTGATTACTTTTTTGTGATTAAATATAAATACTATGAAACGAATACCAGATAAGGAAATTTAGCGTGTTTTTTTAGAAGAGAATAATTAGAATGTGTATTTGCAACATGTAATAATTAACCCATTTTGATAAAACGTTCATGAAATGCAATAGAAAGTGCGTTATCAAATAATTCAATTATTTTATTTGGTGACATCTTTTCTACTTATTACTTATTACCACCTTTATACATGTAACTGTAACTATCATTAAAACTCTCGCAAGCAATTTGCTGATTCCTATAATAAAAAGCTAAATATACAAATAACTGTAAGAGCTTGAAGGCTCACGTCTGTACAGAATGAACTGCGCAAGTTGATAAGCAAGTAACCATCAATTCGCCTCCAATACTACGAGCTGAACTCAAGTTAAAGATGGAAGCGAGAGAATAAGCTGGTATAATATAAAACAATCTAGCACAAAAGTTAATTTTGTAAAAGATTGTTATTCAATTGACAGCCATTTCTACAAATAGAGATATTTTTCAGTTATTTTCAGGTATAGAAAAAATATACAGTTAATGTAAACAGTAATGTAATATTTGTATTTAAAATTATTAATTGCAATGCAGTAAAAATCTAAGAAATAAATATATTGTTCTCCTTATCTTTTGGGCGCATTTGTATCTAAACTCAATTTAGGTACGTACGTATAACTACTTGGATGACTATATATAAAAATTGTTCATTCGTTACATTATTTACTTTAGCGCTACGAGTTCTTTGGCAACGAATACAGATTGCATCCGCCAGATATACAAAATTTACAAATATATAATGGTGTTGTTTGGATTTTTGCAATAAAACTAACTTTGGTTACATCATGTGGTATACATACTTCGGAAATCGCTACTACTTATAACTTAGCCTCGAACCAAAGTACGTACCGCAAATCGAATCAATACACGGCGGGAGAGTCCCTGAGGATTTCGCTTTTCATCCCCTGTTATTGTTTCAATCTCTCCCCGAATCGAAAAACTTACTTATACAGGTGTATTATTATTTTAGAACTTTTTCAGAACCCGACGTAAATATGCTATATCACTTTGCATAATAAGTACCCATTCAATATTCTATATTTTATCCCAACTTAGTTTATTGACAGACTTAAGTATTAATCATAGTCGTAAAGTTTTGTACAAAATTACCATGAATCATGTGGAGAGTTAAGATAACGTACTAAAATTTAATACAAAGTTCTATTGCAATAAAAATGAAGGAGTTTTAAGAGAAGTTAATTTACCGTCCTCAGTTACGTTATGGGACCTGCTTTCAAAGTGACATCAATACGACTTGGAAACTCTCAAGAAAATAATTTAGACTGGCCCCAGAATTCGACTTTACATCCAAAAGCTCTCTGATAGTGTTCGATTCCATTATATTCTTCCAGTAATATTTTTACTATTCCTTTATATTCACATTCCTATAAATTTATTTTATAACTGTAAGTTTATCGTGTACATTGTAATATTTTCTCAAATAATTTAAACGGACAATCGTTAAACAAGAGTCCTGTATTTGCAAAGAAAATTCCTATTCTGTTAAAGGTGATTCATTAATACGTAAAACTAAAGTAGAACTCGAGAAACTGTTACTCGTGAGTTGAACAAGGTCTTCGCACTTTAAAATAATATAGCTGCTATAGTAAATTGCCGTGATTATCGAACGTATAATTAATATAATGAAATCGTTAACCACATATTTAAAATTAATGAAATAAAATCAAGGTTTCTTTTAAAAACATCTAAGGTAAATAATGCCTCAAGTGATTTAGTATTAGGTATTAAGGTAGGTTCTTGTGTTTATAAACTGACGTAATTGAGGTCGTTGTAATCTACATTTTAGGAGAATTAGCTAGGTGGTTCAGGCAATCCATTTTTATGTTTTTGAGTCTTCCTCTATTCATAGATTCTTACTCAGACTTCTTATTAAATGTTTATCCTCTATTACTGTAACGCCCATACCATGCTAATCTTTTACATTTTTAAATTATAAGTAGTACTCAATGATACAGCCGCTATGTCTTTTACAGAAAGCTCGCTTCATCTCTAGAACCGGAGCCAAAGATTTACAACAAAAAAGGCTGCGCTATTATTCGGAAGCACTCGTAAAGGCGGTCATTATGTTGTTGAGACGATGAGACAGGCGCCTGCGTCGAGCTATCCACATTTTTTTATTAACTACTTAAAATACTTGGCATTTTTCATGTGTAAAATTGATTGTTTGGAATTATTTTAAATCTCGATTGTTAGGATAAAGGTTTTAATCAAGTTTTTTGATTTAATCATATTATAAGCTTTGTTTTTGCTTCATTGATTTTTATTCTTAAAACGAATGAATATTTACTATCTAAGTTAGCATTACTCATCTTAGTAAATAATTCATTCGAGTTTTTAACAATTGTTTAAGATACATTTATATACTCAATGTTACTAATTTCAATTATGTTCTGTTTCTTACATAATAAGAGACATTGTAGCTATGTTTTGATACTACACCCGATATATATCTACTTAAAATCGGGTGTTTCGTTTCAAATATAAAGTTATATATAACTGTAGCTTTTATATTGATAATCGTTTTCCGATTCTCATGCACAAGATAATATGTTCGTTTTCTTGAGTGCGGAAATCTATACAACTATTTATAGACACCGTATTGAGTCACTATAGAAAGCACTTCCATTCAAATACCTAGTGTTTCTCGCTACAAATGTATCGTTCATCGAAAAATAGTTCAAACACAAAATTCATATCGAGTGTGAATTTAAAGAGACACACTGCTGCAGTGTTTGTCCAATAAATGCTTGGTTATATGCTTGACATTCGGTACAATGTGGTCAACCGATACGTCTAAAAGCAAAAATTATAACCGATACGTCTAAAAGCTAAAGTTAAGTATATAGTACGCACATAATTAGCGAAATCTATCAGTCTGAAAATTGAACAAAAAATTATTTAATGAAATATAAATTATGCCTCTTCTACGTACATTTTAGTAGAGCCTAGTGACGTCTGGTTATAGCAACTAGCAATCCTTACATACTAATTCGTTTTCTCAATTTCATATGTTTCAAGTTTTTTGTCAAGAGAATGAGAGTCTATATGATTTTCACGGATGTTTTGAATTTTAGTTATAACCATCTATTTTATATATCGTTTTTTTTTTCTTTCATGCATTTAACCGTAAGTGTGTCTATAATTTTTTTACTCGTCCACAGTAAAAAACTCAAAGTTTCTTGTTTGTAGTCATTTTGCTTGAAAATTCAGAATATATATTATAATATATTTGACGACATTACTAGGGACTAACATTCTTAGGGTAAAGTAAAATTTAATTTGTTACTCAATGGTGAATTGAAACATTATACTCGTAATTCATGAAAAGTATCTCAGTACTTACCAGTGCTACGGCGGGCTACATGTATTGAAAAGTATATAAAGGCCTAAAATGATTATCCTTTCTATTTTGCACATAACCTATTTAAAAATGTAAGTGTTTTCTCAAGCATTACTTAGTTGAGTCTGAGAAATGACCATTGTTCATTATTCACCGTTCTGACAAGCTGTATGTCCAACGTCGAATACACGTTATAGTAAACTGCGTCTGTATCATTAATCAAGTTTCTTTTTTGTGTAAATGCGATTTTTATTGTGGAGTCAAGTCGTGAGTCCATTTCTGTTAATGAGAGCCGCAAGGTGGCATTATGGATTAATTCAATGTCACTTCATAATACTTTGTCTGTTCCTTCTGGTTTTTTATTATTTTTTTCTATGTTCCGCCGATTTGAAGTTTCGTATTAGTGTCGAGGACAATTCAACAATTTGTATCGGATAAACAAAAAATACAACGTAGGTAATTAAAGAAAAATCTAAAAAGCGCTTTGGTTCTGTATCCATCACTAGGTCAGCTCCAGAAATCAGCTGTAGAATCGTTAGTAGGTCTACATACACAAATGTACTTATATACAAAGTTTTATTCCTAAATAATAATTAAAAGTGTTTTGGTACAACATAAGAATTCTTATTTTTTTATATAAGCTTACAATTAAATAATCGAACGTGCGTTTCAAAATCAGTTACAAAAAGCTTAGCTTAAAGCGTATTGATATTTTATGAAACTCGTACGTAATTATATTTGAAATATCAAAGATAATGGTGACGAGAGAATGACTTTGCAACTCGCTTGGCGCCTGCCCGCCGCGGCTGTTCTCCCGCTTGCACGTTCGTCCGTCTGACTATGGGAATACTCGTCGAAACAATATGGACAATGCTAACTAATTGTTTATTTTTCATAAAATTTAATTTAAAAGTTTTGTATCATTTTTGATAGCACTAAGTCTATTTCGATCGATATAATTTGAGGTCGCATTGTACCATTGTAAAAATGAAGGCTTTTCATAGAACATGTTGGTGTTTTTGAATTTAGTAAGTTTCTGTACTGGAAGATTATGTTCCTTTATGCGCGTCGAAGGTAACGTTTAGTTGTTTTTTATAATCAAGGAAAAGTGTTTCCTTGATTATAAAAATATTATTTTGTCGTGCTTATTTTTTGAAAATAAGTATTGATACAGATTTTAAGTTGACTTAGTTAATACAAGCTTCCATTAAATAGGGTTTACAAATATTCTTCTATGAGTTCACTTATGTTAAAAAATAAGAGTGTTAATTTATAAATTTATCACATTTCAATTGAGCCTTAAGGCTAACTTGTTAAATATACTTGTAAGAATATTTGATGAAGGTCTAATAAATTGACACGGGGCGAATCATATCGACTCGGGCGCACGCTGGGGCCGATTGACGGGAAGTATGGATAATAGGGTTGTCAAGTTAAAAAAAAATTAAAATGTGCGACTAGGTGCTAAGTAAACGTAAGTATTTGTGAGATCATCGGCTATTGTTCTTTATATACATAGAAGATTCCGTATCAAGTAGTTGCAAAATTGTACCTATCTATAGGATTATTTAGGCCTGTCTACTGTCTGCCAAGTAGGCCTCGAGATATAAAGCAATAATAATTACTAGATGTGGCCGTGATTTCTCCCTTTTCAACTTATAATCTTAAGATGTTCAAAATTACCTTTCTTAATAAAGCTACCGATTAATTTTAACTAATAAAAAGTCGAAATTTCGGATATATGATATAAGTAATAGCACCTTTACAAAGTGGCAACCCTAAGACCATATAGATGTTATCAGGGTTGTATATCGAAACATTATTTGTGTACGGTGCAAGTTCTGACATTACTCAGGTGTCACGCTGAGCGGCGCCAGAGGTCGCTAGCAAAAATTTGTGGAAATCAACTTTAAATTTTTATCTTGTTAACGTTAAAGTACACTTTACGTCTTACAAAGCTTCTTTATTACCATATGGAAATAAAATGGTAAGTGATAATCACTAGTCACGTATTTATGATATACATCATCCTTCATCACTGAGATTGGAAGGATTTAAGCCAATTCGATGGCTTACTTTAAGTCTGAAGAATTTTCAGTCACACAGTTCAACCTCTATTTTTTTTAATTAGACTCTATTATGCTTTGTCTCTTATATATCTCTGTTTTAAAATAAAATTATTCAAGTGTTGTTGCAAAAAAGTAGATAGATATAAATTGGAGAATGTTTCTTAGGCTTTATTGCCTTTGAAAGAAAATCTCAGTGCGCACGTCCATAACAAACAAAAGCCTTGTCATTGCTATAGGGATTTATGAAGGAAATTGACAAAGCACAACGAAAGCTTATATCTGAAGCAGTTCGAAGCCCGGGTGGAACCGAGAATTCTGTGAGTGTGAGATATAAAAATATAAATTTCTTTATCAGGTGATTTCTAAGTGTTTATATTGACATTATATTTATACCTTCTCGGTTCTAGGCGTTAAGTGACATTATTTATGTGGCTAGCTGACGTAATCATTGTAATTTATCGGCGGCTCGTCTACGGGACCCGGCTTTAAAAACAAGTCCACACCATATGCAGAATATAGATTATGGAAACCGTGTTAGACACAATCGACCTTTATTTGTTGGGAATATTGTTTCAAAGTAATTTTTAGGTTGGATTTTTTGAACGTTTAAGTGCATTTATTAATTAAATAATAGTAACATTATAAAAAAAATCTTGAGTGTTTGTGGAGGGTCTAATGAAAAACAAGCTTTTTAAAATATTACATTTTTTAAAACATCAGTGAAGACAAAAACTGACCATAAAGGATAAGAGACATAACAGTTACTCTTACATAATTATATGTATTAAATGTAGCAAGTAAACTAGAGAGGTCGAGTATGGACTGTTTTACAAAATAGGAACCGCTCTCTGACCATAAGGAACAACTTATATGCCGACCATAAAAAGCTAGTGAATCTGTTTAAGCTTGATACTCAGTTCCGGTAGTTTTTCTGTACTAAACTTGGTAACGTATTGCACGTCTAATTCGCTGGGAAATTGTATAATTGTACTTATTTATTAACGGTTATAAATACCGGTACAGTCATTTAAACCAACTTCCAAAATAGGCTGATATTCTGAATTGGTCGAGGTTTTTTTTATTAAAATTAAATTATCGTGTATTTCATTTTAATAGGTAGAGTATTTCTTAGTTTATGTACATGGAACATAGGTTATTTTTTATTTATTAAAGTTATATTATCATTATCTCAGCCTGTTTGGGTCCACTGCTGGACATAGGCCTCCCCCAAGCCAGCGGTTCCCTGCCGCTCTGACCATGGCGTCTGTAGATCTTGTGGGAGTCATTTCAAACCTTCGACGTCCTGTAACTGATCTCCACTCGAGAACCTTTTTGCCCCAACGACCAATAATTCTACGAGCTATGTCCCCCGGTTCAAAGTTATCAATATAACTTGTGTTATCAATAGAAATGCGTATTTTTCGATAGATTTGATTCTTTATCATTACCGTACCGAACTACGAGTAAAGTTGCTAGACTTCACTTGAAGTTATTAAAACAAGAACCATTGCTATTTTGAAACTCTGTGTTAAACTCTTCTCTATAATCTATGGTTTTTTTCGGCCGCGATGTCACAACTTTAACATCTTTTAAATAGAGTTTAATTAATATTAATACATTAAGGGTGTTCTTGAAATTTATCAATTTAATTAAATAAAATAAATTAAAGATTCTTTTTTAAAATATTATCGTACTTAATCTGGATTACCTTCAGTTTTCGGAAAAAATATTTTAATGAATTTTTTTGAATAATCATTTTCAATTAATTATGATGACTACTCTACAGTCTCTATATAAAGCACAATGATATCATTAAAGTGGCAAAAAGTGTAACAATGAGTGCGTACTCTTAATGCAATGCGTAATGGATACAATTTTTGTAATTAATTAACTTTTTATTTGGAATTTCGCATCATTACGATACGCATAATGAACGTTTACAAATATCTATATGTGATTGATAAAACTGTAAAACAATAGTGCAGTACACGACTTACAATAGTTTATTAGAAAATGATGAGAGAGAAATTGAAAAAACAGTAAGAATTTTTAACATTAAAATAACACGTTTTTCCTTAAACTACATACATAGAATTACGAGACAGTATTCAGAATAAAATAAAATTGAGTTACAAAATTTGTTTACAATTTTAGTCACAACTGAAACTAGTAAAATCAGGTTAAAACACAAACTAATTCCCTGAGAGAAACCCAAAAAAAAAATAAGATGTCATATCTGAACGACTCAATAAGATCGATCTGAGTTCAAAATGTAAAACGTCATGCCTCAACCGGTATATCGGTAACACAATCTACGAATATTAAACATACAATATAAACAATGCAATGTTGATTGAAACGTCAGCAAATGACGGCCAAGCCCGATTCGATCGGCTGGCCTAAGTATTAACGGGTAATTACACCACGCTGGGCACATCACTTCATAAGGGACCTTCTAAAGACTGAATCAACCTTTCTAAGGGCTTACATAGATTGTCTTTTTATAACATACAACTCATTTCACGGCACATACCTAAACTACATGTATACGTAAACTATATGGCATCACTATTTATTCTTCAACTCAGAAATTTATATAGTGAAATGGGCGCGTATATTATGCGAAACGAAGCCACGATGAAGAAGTGTAACGAAATTGAAGCTTACTAGAGCCTGTCATATTATAATTAATATGTTTTAAAAATTGTTAGACTTTAGAGACTTAAACATATATTCGGATTTGAAATAACAAACAACTTTTTCGATTAATAACTAAACATATCTCGGATTTACTAAATAAATTCGGGTGTTAAAACTTTTGTCGACATCAGAAGGTCAGATAATCTGCTTTTTATTGAAAAAGTGATTATAAATTTCCACATAGTTTTTTAATTACAAGGATGTGATATCAGAATAATAATGACGGATTCGATTACTCTTCCCATCATACCTATGGAATTCCCATTTCCGTCTGGCGTCATCGGGAATTTTTTCAATGATGATTCGGTATTTTATCTCAGTGTCTTAATATCGATTTCCATATAGAGACGTCTCGATAAAAAATTGTTTGTTTTTTGTTTGTCCCACCAAATTGTTTTGTTTCGATAGTCATGGCGCTGTCAGTTTGACGTAGGATTATGAACGTATCTTATAATATCTATCATGTGTACCACAGAATAAAAAACACAGTTTGACCGCCAAAGGAAAGAATGGAAAATATATATTACATACTTCTGTTGGTTATTATGTGCTGTTAGTTGGAAGGATATAATGTAAATGCTCTTCATGATCATTACCAAAAATTCTACAATAGGTTTTATCATATTTCCAGGCTATATATAGTTTTATTATACAAATTAACCAATGATGTCGACAACTATGTTCCAAAATAAATAAAAGAATAATAAACATAGTTTGATCGAATACAAAGAAACATATCAGATTTGTGCCTACTGCATACAATTTATACTATGGTGTTCCTATGCTAAATAAATAAACAATTCTTATTAGCAGATGCACGATTAAAAGTAATAGGCGTATTAAAATGCTTTACATGTGTTCTTACAATGAAATAATTAGACTCGGTTGTATTATTGTTTTGATGGGAATTTCAGTAGACTAGGTATATTAAAGTACTCATTAAAACTCGAATAATAGTATTTTCTAATCCTTATTAGCAAATTGACAAAACATTCCCATTCCAAACATTTACCAATTTATTTGCAAAACTTGACTAAATATATAGCTATTTATATCTTTAAATCGTGCGTTTTGTTATTCTTTTTTATATAAATACATTATATGTTTATCACATTTTAACTGTCCAGGAAATACATTATCGGCGTAATGAACCCCTCAATGATTTTTTTAACATAAAATTCTACTTTGAAGTCAAAATACGGCAATAGACGTTTCAATAATTATAATTTGTATAAATAGCAGGGTCGATACAATAATATTTTCAAAATTAATTGGAAATATGTTACTAGGCTATTTTTGCGTTTATGTACAATATTCTACCAAAATCTTCTACTGTTCTAGGTAATTCGGTTATGCTAGATATTCAAACACATTACAAGAAATCAATGTTTTTCTAATTTAATAGAACTCCACTAATAAAAGTCGTAGTATGTAATGCATGATTTAATTTTATTGAAAAGCAAGGCAGGACAAAATCAAATAATTAAATTTAATTAATTAATTAAAGAAGTAGCGAATAATACAAAACGTTAAAAATAGTAGTATATAATCTATAAAGCAATTATTGAGTGTGGGGTGGCAACCCTAATTAAGATCGAATGTTGCGTCTTAATCGATTTTTAATCTGTATTTGCGATTATTTACGATTTCGCTGTTAATGAGAATCGTTGGTTTTTGCACTTGTCTTATCGAAAAACGTATTAAATAGCACCTGACACACCCTTGTAAAAAATATAAACCGTTATGAATTATAATGGAACTAAGTAATTCCGAAGCTTGACTTTTCTTGTAATTAAGGACTATAGAAAAATAATTGTCAATTATGGAATGTAGCGACTAACGTTATAAATACAATTTGAGGTCCTCTTATAAAATTATTGGATGTATAAGCAACTGAAATTTTTGCTTTTTAAGCTTCTAAAAATATAAATATCAGTCTAAATGAAGGAAATCAGATATTATTGTGGTATGATTGAAATACCGATATATTCATAATTTACCTATATACTATGTTTATAACTTTCTTAATATTGAACTTACCTTGCCGCATAAGCTTGACCGTTATATTAATATCTATTATTTTTTTTGTAAAAAAACGCATCCATTTCAATTTTGACAGGCACATGGTGATGACTGGCAGAAATGGAAGTGGCCGATGTGTATTTAATTATATTCAAACAAAATTATGCTAACTACAACGTTTCTAATTTGTATTTTGAAGAAAATTGAAAATTATTGGTTTATTTGGCAGGCGTTTTTTACTATTTCTAAAAAAAAGAAGTGATGCCGTAGTTTTGTACTAACTCCAAAAACTATGTTACTAATTTTAAAAACCTTAATTTTATATGTTTTTTTTTATATTTTTTGCATAAAATATATTTGGTATTATATAAATATCGGACACTTGACAACAGTTGATGTGTATAATGTAAATATATCATTTATATTGGTTATGATGGTTTTTATCAAAGAAATTGGACATAATTTCTGATAGAAATGCGGTTTATTTAATCGTTTGATAAAAGTTAAAACAGTGAATTACAAAAAGGTCGGCCTTAAAGAATCAGAAATTCTGTACTTACTGTAACTGACAGTAAACATTTAAAACATTACGCTTTTTACGGGGTTGACATGGTGTTAATAAATCATTATAAAAAAGAAATGAACTCACAAAGGTGCTTTTAAACATAATTAGTTATGCAACTGTGTGAAATGTCACTTGCTAAGTTTAAAATTAAAAATCGTAATCACCAAAGGTAATTATTCTGAGAACCTCTTCAAATATTAAAAAATATATATAATTTAACGTACAAAAAATAGAAGCAATGTACGGTTCATTACATTCACAAACAAATAGTGCTACGTCTTTAAGAAAAACACGCCGATTCCAAATTACAAGACGTATGAATAGGTACTTGAATCTTTATGATTGTGGCAAAATATATTAAATATTGACAAAGATACAAAATGCTACTCGTTATGCCCTCAACCCTTTAGAGAACCTCTTCAAATATAAAGACGATACGAACGCTGTTTGTATTCATTCGCTCCTTGATTCACAATGCGATTGTTTGCGTGGGAATATTATGTTTTTAAATGCTGTAGACATATATTAAACGTTTGAACCTATTTAAAATAGCTATTTTTCTTCTACATATTGATATTTGAATGTTTTGTAAATTATATGATTATTAATGTTCTACTTATACGGCTTCATGAGCTTAAAAAGTCGATACTTAGTTTCAGTTTAAAAAAGTAAAAGAGTTTTTATTAACAAGATTTGCAAATGGTTTATAATACTATGATTTTTAATAACAATGAGCCTATAACATCTTTTGTGTCGGTGTTGACGAATAAATAAGAAGCAAACTGTCGCCACTAGGTGTTATCTTCTGTTCATTGTATCCAATAAGAATGCACCATCAACATTATTTTTGCCATCTGCAATAATATTGATCTCTACTTCTTTACATATTTTCCTCTTCAAAGATAATGACCTCAACAGATTATTTCGATTTTTTCTTATTAATACTTTAAT
Organism: Hebomoia glaucippe; assembly: GCA_025727935.1. Lineage (NCBI taxonomy): Eukaryota > Metazoa > Arthropoda > Insecta > Lepidoptera > Pieridae > Hebomoia > Hebomoia glaucippe. The sequence continues at coordinate 11,613,539 of JAOSYY010000007.1, forward strand.
GGTGCTTAAAAAAACTGGGTAGCGCTTAACAAAAAAGCCTAGTACAAAGCTCACTTGGCAGTCTTAACAATTCCGAATCGAACAAGTCTTATTTAGCTGCATGTTTATTTAAAAAATGCTCAATTTACAGGCTCCGTTAACCCCAGCGAAGTCGCTCAAGCCGCGCGTTAATAATGCACACAGACAAAACGCACCGCGTAAATATAGCGCTACCCGCTTAGTGCCTGTGAGGTGTGGCCCTACTAACAGCGGTACTCACGAATATAAATACCATACCAAGTGCCTGAAGAAAGAGTTATTTGAAAGAAGGTAAGGAAATAGGTTCTGACTGTCAAATGTAGACGTATTCTTAGAAAGAATCTTTAAAAATATGTACCATTTAATAATAATAGTGTAAGATTAGATAGCACCCAGTTATGTGACATCGTTACCAAGACCATACTATGGGAAACGCTAAAATTCTATAAAAGTTTGAATATTAGGTATACGAGTACATATATTGATTTAAATAAGCACAAAGATACGATCGTCTAATAATCATTTAAAGACCATTCTTGAGGACACCATTATTGAAGGTATAATTTTTAGAATACTGAACTTTAAAGATTTTTAATTGAATGTTCTATCAATGCCGCCACACTTGAGCCTTGCTGGCGGGGATTGAAACATCAGCTCTTGATATTTCACGCGATTTTAATCCGCAATAGGATCGAGTTTCCCTCCACCCAGCCATGTGCCGCTTTTTCGGTTTTTATCGAATTTCCTACAATACATATCTCTACCGTACTGTATGTAACTTATATCGACTTTGCCCACCTGTTCGTAGTGATTACAAGTTTGTTTTTTATTTATATGGAAAAATATACAATATACATTTAAAATCAATAATATGATTTTTAATTTGTGTAATATGAACCGAGCGTATGCTATGGTATGCAGCAGGCCTTTCATTCGATCCCATAGCATAAATTGCGTCAGCATAAAACTCTATCCATCATTAGCAAATTTATGAGTTTTTTACGCTTAATTTTTAAACAATTTTAACTACTATTAGTTTAGAAGAGACAATCACACATCACGACTTGAAAACGGATTTTGTTTTATTCTATTTAAAAAACGTAACATTATTTATCTAACCTCTTAAGGGTCGATTGAACACAATATCCGAATTAAAATAGATGACACGCCCCAATATAAGTGTTGTCAGTTTAAAAATTAAAACGCAATTTGTGGGGAGACGTTCCCACTCCCGTGCCTCGTCGCATCAATCTGTCAGAGTAAACATCATTGTTTATATTTGAGCTTCCGAACAACTTAATTAGTTGAACGCAGATTTTGACGCAGATTAGAAAAATTAGAATGCCAAGTTAAGTAACGAATATTTTCGAGTTGTTTGATCTATTGAAAAGTGGACAAGGTTATAAAGTGATAGATCTGTATTATAATTTATCGATATTTGTATTATTTATAGATAATTACGTAAAAACATTTCGTAATCGATATTAGATGTTAATGAAGTATCATTAACGTCAGGTTTCAATAGTCAATTAACCCTTTTATTATTCTTATTAGATTTCTGAGTGTATATTATCGTCGCTAACGGTATAAACAGTACATCAAACGCATTTGAATTGCAAATCAATATCATTGAATTCATTAATTTGAAAAACTACAATTTAGTAGCTACTATTCTGACTCTGTGTCCATTATCGCTTGAAATAAATTGTCGCTCACTAGTAAATTTCTTAAATAGGATTGAACTGAACCTCAGTGGAGTGTTTATTGGGTTTGATTGTTTTGTTGTACACTTGTACACTTGTTCAGAGTACTTGGCTCGAGAGCTCTGTGATTGTTAGCAAGTGACGGGAATCAGGAGGCTCAATTTAATATCAAAAAGAGTTCATACAATTAATGTTAAAATATTATTATGTCAACTTAGATGTCTTTGTTTCGTATTTCAAAAATAATAGCATATCGGGGTTAGTTTGGTAACATTTAGTTTGGCAATCTACTACTGAGTTTTGCGTTATTAAAATTTTCTTAAATTTATTGCTAGCATTGATAAATAAGCGAGGAATTATAGATATATAATGTTTAGTCAATTAATATTTAATTCGTAATAAAGAACAGACATTAGGAATAAGAATTATTATAAAAAATTAATTTGCTCAAAAAAGTAAGCGCGTATTACTTACAATTATATATTGAAAAAAAATCGCAATATTTTTCTTTATTTTGTTAAAGAATATTAACATATTACGAATACATTTTATACGAACAAATTTTGAATGATCTCAGAACAAGTATTATGTTTTACGTTGCATCATGCAAGCCGGTGGTCAAGTATGGTTAACGGATCATTAGGCTCGGAGTGGCCAGGGTAATGTGATCTACCACTGCAAGGATCAGGATACGGGATTTGTTAATTTTTTGCGAGAGTATTCTTTTATTAGTACACTCGCAAGAAATTGTTGTGTATTTTATTTATTCTTCAAAACCAGAAGAAAAAGCTGCTATATAGATATGGAATCGGCTCTCTATCCGTACACTCTTGCCATGACATTTGATAATTACTCACATTTAAAGCTAACAGTAGGGAGCAGAAGTATATAAGTAAAAAATTTATAAATACAGCCTCATTGTTTGAAACCTGCAATTAGTGGTTAAATAATCGAAATGAATTTTAAAATATCTCACACATTCACTCACCATTAATTGTTTATATGCTGTAGCATAATATATTTTAAAAATTTAACACGATATTTAAATCGCGTAATGATTAAAATATTATTATAACAAGCAGTTTAGACGTTAGAATGTCGGCTTCTGTGAGAGATAAGTGTGAAATTCCGCCGAGAGAGCGGCTACTGAACTAATTAACAGTGAACGCGACATTTTTTAATCGTGTCCATCGGGATCTTGATACAAAAGATAAGTTTTTTACTGTGAGCTCCTGTACCGGGCATTTTTAACTTATAAATAATGTAACTTTATGCTGTAAAAATAATAAGATGTATTCAGTTGGATCGAGTGAATGAATTAAGTAATGAGAAGGATAGGGGATATAATTATTTTTGTCTGTTTCAATGATCATTATAACTTTTGACTAAGAGTTTAACGTGTGACTATATACAACTAACGTATGATCAACCTAATGATTCCCACTGCATCTAACATATTGATAAGATATACTCAATCAATATGTTATTAATATGGCGTTTTATGTTCCAACATTGAGTTTGTCCGTTTTGCTCACCACGGTTCTGAGATGGGAAGTTGGTGAAATGCAGTATGACGCTTCAGCTGCGATATTTGAATTTAGATGTTTTAAATATGTTGTAGTGTCAGTGCATCATTGATTAAGTAATAAGAAGATGTGTGCCGTAAGAAAGTATGCTTTAAAAATTGTTTAACGGCGGTTATTTCGTATGACTTGATGGAGTGTTTTATTATCTTTATTGATTGATGTCGGAGTTTTTTAAATGTGCTTGTAGCATTAATTTTGCCTGAATAGAATTATGTGGGATGTGTTATTGTTGTACTCATCCAGTTGGGTGCCAGTATTTACCTGTACTATATTTTTGTCAAAGAGTGTACAGTGCATGCTAAAGTATCATGTATCGCTATTATCCAATATGGTTCGTGGTTGGCTGGTTTGTGCCACCAACGCACCTGGTGCACAGGTTTACACGCCACTGGAACAAACTTCGACCTATATTACAAATTATATGTAACTAGTCAACGCCCAGTGGTCAAAATTCAACCGTAATAAGTCAATTACTGTTTTTGTAAAAAGTAAGCATTGCAATTATCGATTAAATTATTGTATTCATTTTCACTTTTTTCATGTGAAAATTATCCGAAAGTCTACAAATATCCAAATAATTCTATTTGGATATTTGTAGACTTAACGCGCATTCCACTACACGACTTTTCTATCTAGTATATCCACCTGTAAAAATAATTGGCAGTGGATCTTTAAAAGAAGTATACTAGTTGTACCTAATCATAAAGACGAGTAGTTGCGCCTGTATCACTTTTACAGAATAATCCTGATTCCTGATGGAATCGTTGTAATGGCCGCGCGTCACACTTTTTGTGTCAACTAACTGTGCGCCCGCTCAGTAATTGCACACAAAAATGTTAACGGACTCTTTGAGCGGCCGACTCAATAAGATTGTGTGAAAAAATCAATGGTTTTAACTTTGGTATAAATATTTAACGATGTTACATACCAATTTGTTAAAAACCCTCAAAGTAAAGTTATACTTGACCAAACCTGTGCAGTTGAGAATTCGTTCGAATCTTAAAAGTTGAAATTAAATTGACAATTATATGTTACAAATAAATGGAGTACATTTAACAAATAATAAAAACATCTGTTTTCGTATTTGTTTTCTATTATTATATCAAACGGAGGACCATTAAATCTTGTTGTATTACGTTAAAAAAATGAAAGTGAAGCATTTTCATGTCCACGCGAATATGAGTAAAAGATTAAAGTGACACAACCTCAAAGGAAATTTTACAACTCTCTGATTGAATTAAGAATAGTTTACAAGTGATGTCTGTTTGAAAAACTTAAGCAAAAAGTTTGTATGATCATAGATAAAATGTTAGTGATAACAAAAACACAGTAGACAATATCATAATAGTTATATGATATGTTTAAAATATTTAACGTTAACGAAGCATTAAGCTTAATATAATAATTACGGTAACAGATACGTCCGTTCACGGTAGAGGTGATTACAATAAAACGAACTTAGTATCGCTTTATTGCAAAAAGATTGTCTAATGAGGTGAAAAATTAGGGTGTAGGAAATTCGTCTACTATCACGTTACCCGCTTCAAGTTACAAGATGCAGCGATTACATCAATGAGTACATGACTCAGTACGAAGAACTGAAAAAACAAATAAGATGGTATGTCTAACTACTAAGGCTCTACTGTTTTCTAACGCTCATAATATTGGGTTTTATCATATAATAAGATCGACTTTATTTATTGACTTTTACAATAAATACGCCTTTAGTAATCGAGTTTACATCTATAATAATATAAGAGTTATTAATAATTTTTCTCCCCAAAAAGAATGTATATTGTAAGAGCTTATTAGTAGAAATTATGGAAATCGATATAAAATGTTGGGTTTTTCAGAAATACTCAAAAGCTTGTGAATTATACCATACGAAGGCTTCATCGTCTTAATAACATGTTTTACCGCGAAAAGGCCGCAGCTCAAATACTTTTTTATAGATATCTGTAACTTGACACCGTATTAAGTAAACTCGTCCTATGAATGAATTGATTTTTTAGAAGCATATAGAACGCTTTCTTTGGCACAATTACGCCAAGGACGCCTTCCAGCTGTTTTAATTCCCAAACTTAGTTTTTATACTAAATTCTTCAACGTGTTTTTTTTCGCAACAGAGTGATGCTGGTTTAAAAAAAACATGTATTTATGTGGCGAATTATGATCTAGAGAATTTCTTAGTATAAATGTGTTTAGTAATAAGGCGGCAAATGCTTAAAAAAATGATTTTTAACACAATTTTATTACGTGTACTTGTAAATAATATTAGTTATACTTAGTTGTTGTACCTAATACAATTTTAACTTCATACTCTCAAAAATAAACTTACATAGATCACGTACGTGATAAATACCTATATATATTTTGCTTAAACATTATTTATTATTAAGCAAAATACATACATAATATGACTAAATTATAGCGATAAGAGTTGAAGCATATCATCTTTTGGTTTTATTGTAAATTAAATAATACCATATTTTACATTCCTTTGAGTTATAATTTCATTAAATTATTGTATTTTTATGTTATCAGATGTTTATTCTTATTAATGTTTATGCCTATATTCCAGGATATATTGTCCGCTACCAACGACTACTGCGTAAACATTACAAACTAGTATATTTCTGAAATGAACATATCGTATGTATAAATTTATTTAATAAAATATCTGAGTCAAATTTCTTCTAAATCTGTTCATTCATTTTTGCGTGATTAACAAATATCTAAGCGTAAAATTTTTACATTTACAATATTAGTATAGATAAGTGTTTGGTGCTTTTAAGCCAGGTGGTCGAATGTCGTCGAGTTTATTCAGGCTGAAAGTATAATGTTACTTGTACCTCTGTATCTACCCATGTTGACAAATGCTAACTTTGCACAGCTTAGTTTTTGCCCACGTCCTTATCCTGTGTTTCATGTTTGCATTGCATAAAATAAATTACTTATTACCAATACCTTATAGTATAACTGTTTAATTTAATAAAAAACAATGAGATAATTAATCCAACGATTTCATTAATGAAATAAGGAATAGATTGTAGACTGCTCAGCTCATGATTTACGCAATGCTGGATGATTGGGACGAGCAATTAAATGATAACTAATTATAACAAAATATGTTAAATACTTTAAAGTCCACGAATATATCAATTAAATAAAATATCTTTGAAAATATTTCACCAGTGTTTCCTTTCTGGTATTTGTATTCTTAGATAAATAAATAATTAAAAATTATAATATATTTGCATTTTAAAAAGTATATTACTATTCGATGTAATAAGCTTAAAAGCTTAGTGTTCGGTAAAAGGTACACATAGGTTGAATAACTATTGAAATAATTAAACATAATGACATCATCAGATCGCGTTAATTAAAAAATACAAGAGGTTGTTTGTAACGCAAAGTAGAAATTCTATTGCTATTACAATTAGTTTGTTAAAAACGGAGATAATAATTTATAAATACTTAATTACATAAGCCAGCTGCTTTTAAACATGCAATTATTGAAGCGTGAAAAAAGAATTTTACCATTTAAATGGTTTAAATTAGTAGACATTTTATTGGGTCCGTTTGGATATTGAAAAGACTATTTCACGTTGATGGAAAGGCTGCACTGTGAATTTGTGTTTCGGCTTTTATCTATGAGTTTCATAAAGCTTAAATATAAATAGATTTTTGCTAGACACAGAGGCTCTCTTGATAGAAATATCTCGTTAATTATGTCACGTTATATTAGTTCTTCAATTATCGTGTTTATTTTTATTTTAAAGATTCGCAAATACTTATTTTGATGTTGAAACGATCCATTCGTCCACAAAACGTTAAGACAATCACATCTATCAATGGTGGTTAGTAACATGGAGGAAACTAGATATTCTTAGTTATTTAGACCCCAGAATTTATAAAACCTACTAATACGATAATTGAGGTAATTAAACATGATTAACTAAGGTATATTATTCGAATCTAAATTATCAGTCAATATATAATCCATCCTATATATTTAATTGTAATCA
>JAOSYY010000007.1:11620973-11653596 GCA_025727935.1 Hebomoia glaucippe
TGATTAACTAAGGTATATTATTCGAATCTAAATTATCAGTCAATATATAATCCATCCTATATATTTAATTGTAATCAGTTTTGTTTTATTCCAGAAATAGATGGAAAACAACACTACGGAAGCTTCAGTGGCTGCTAGTCTGTACAAATAAGTAAAATCGAAGAATTCATATGTAATTTCAAAAAGGCTGTTAGCCAAAAAGCTATCTATACAACACATATATAAGTTTTAAAAATTTTCTCTGCTTTTACTAACTAATCTTCGTAAGAGCTGGTTGTAAAGGCATTTTTACTGGCAGGGAGATGATATAGGGAGTATATTGAGTTAATTTTATTTAATAATTATATTAACATAGAATGAACGTAGCAGAAACCACAGGGCAGTGGTAGTAAAACGATAATATATCATAACTATGTACGAAAATTCCTATAACCAACATGTTCCGTTCTACGTTACTTTAATATCTACAAAGGTATTCACTATATCAAGTTTAGTTATTATCATCTAGATTAATGAGATAATACAAATTTATAGTACACGGGGCACACTCGTTCGTGTATGAATGTAATCGTGGTCATATTATATTCAAGAGTAAATTATATTTTTTTATAACATGTTCTATAAATTTGATGTTATCTGTATCTGATTGTTCTATGCACTACAACTAATTGATCAAGGTTTATATCACGTAAATATTTGCATGGAATTCATGTTTAATTTGCATAGATTATATTGAAAGGATAACTTGGAATATAAACTTCGTCGTTTTTAAATTAAATGGTTGATATTTCCTTTTGAGTTTCGTGTTCAATTAAAATTTAATAGTAATTTGCGATCGTCCAGGGGTCAAAATGCATTTATGCATTAATTATTTTACTTTGTAATGTTATCATAACAATTGTATATATTTAATATTGTATGTATCTATTTCCGGTTTGAATTTCTTTCTTTATAAAGTTAAACTCATGATGCAAAAAGGATAGTTATGACAAAAAATAATTACTAATAATAAATGTAATACAATTATTTGCGTGTCATATATCAACATTTTTTCCTCTTCGATTTTTCGTTTTCATTTTAGTGATTGTATTGAATGTTTGTGTAATAAATACGAGTATTGGTATCAATATAAAAAATAGCTATTTACCTTATACAGGTATAGACTCGCCATTCAACAAATTTTAAAAATTACAAAGAGGTTGCATCATAAAAATATATTACACTTCGATCACTTGGCAAAAGCTAGTTTTTAACCGACTACAAAAACAGGAGGTTCTATGTTCGACTACTTTATTATTATTTTTTGTATATTCACCGATTTTAAGAACTGTTACATATTAAAATAAATATATTTAGGCGTAATTCATATTGCGTTTTAATTTATTAAACATATCCCATTCTTTTCTTACAACTACGTCCACTGTCTGTGCGGTCGTATTCTGTTCAATATAATTATTATGTTGACCTCTATTTGAAGTAAGACGGTATCAAATCGACTATGCAGTCGGCCAGGTCAATAGTGTCTAATTCAGGAGCTGGTATTGTATTACGCGACGGGTGATCGGCGTCTCAAAGAGATATTCGACTTACCCATTCATTAATGTAATTTTTGTTATCAGACGTTATAAAAGATGGGTTTTTTACGTAGAAATATGGTCAATTGTCTTGAAATTCGAATTAGCTACATATCATTAAAATGTTTAAGCATAATACTTATGAATTTTAGAAAAAAAATCATTGAAAAAGCTAAATATATTCAAAAATTTACAGGTATAAGTTAGTAAGAACATCTTTTACAGAATTTTAGAGCGTCTTTAAAAAACGTAATCCAAATATAAAACTACTTTATTTTAAGCTTTTATATATGTCCAAGAAACCTACCTATATATACGTTTGAGATAATTTAGTATTTTCTGAACAAATGATTTATTTGATTATGTAAACAATAAAATAATAGTTTTTAATTATTACGGTGACACGCTCTCCACATCCCATCACTAGCTGTGATTTATGACATACGCTGAAGCCAATCGACATGCAATTTTTAAACACGCCCTCGCCTTGCATGCCCCAATGTATCGACACAATTTTATTGTCAATGAATCTATGAACATTAGGCATCTAGTAGTTTATACGTCGATATTTGAATCTTAAAACGAATGACGTAATCAGTCTAATGAGTTCTAAATGTCTCGTGAGAACCTCACGGGAGTTTGTGAACAATTAGTGGTCACTAGAGGACATTACGAGTTACTAAATACCGACTATATTGTTATTTAATGAAGCATCAAGCTTTTCAAAACCAATAACTAAAGATTTTGAATGGCTAAAAGGTTAACTTTTTGCTGATGTAGGTCAGCAAGATACGAGTTGAAATAGAACTGGTAATTTCTTTCATATGTTGGAAGAACGTTAGGCTTGAACATAGTCCAGGTGATTGTATACGATATCGAGGTAGGAAAAGGATGACGCACTAAGCTGGACATGCATTGGCTCAAATACCGGAAGTAAATTAATTTGTTTCGGATAAGATCAATGAGTAGAAGCTACTTCCAATATTATTTATCATCTGATCACCTCTTGTATGTTCAGATACTACGCACCAAAATTTTTATATATTCTTTTTTTTAAATCACTCTAGCTTAAATATAAGACGACTTTATAAATAAAAATAAAAATAGATAAATTCTCTTAATTCTCAGCATTCCCCTGCGGCATTAAAATATGATATCAGCATTGATAGCACTTCATAATCATCATCAGTGTTCCATCTCAGCCGCTGTGACGAATCCCACCACCGGCCTAAACGTTTTTCCCAAACTTATCATTAGGTTTGTGTATGGTCTAAATTGTAAGATTTTGGACTTTTCATAAAGATTACTTACCTATCAAATCTATAAAATATTTTAGAAAAGAATATATGTAAAATATTTCTGTAAGATACTGTTTTCTGATAATAAAATATATTCATAATTAAAAATACATGGTTTAATAGTTGCCAAAGGTAAAAAAAATTACATACAAAAACTGAAATAGTTAATAAAACGAAGTTAAAACTTTTTTATTATTTCCGCACCTGCTCGTAACTCGCACAATCCTTTACGCACAACACAACAAGAGTGTGAAATCAAACTCCTTGCATTCTGTGGTCCGTACAGTCGAGACAAACGACCGACTATAATTATTATAGATGATATCTTCGGCGCTGATTGATGTCGGCTGCGAACAGTTGGTATTGCCAATTTATTTGTTACATGTGAATATAATAAGCTTCAATTATTTTTGCCTTAACTCATTTTCGTTCCTTATCATATACTTTACGTTGATTACTTAATTCTTTATAATCCGTAGAGACATAGGTAATCCCAAATTTAGATAGAATAATATAACAATGTTGCAGTTACTTTTGTTACCGATCACAAAAATACATATACAATTTTAATTATAATTTTCGTAGAACGTTTTCGCCACAGGAATTTATTTTTGTGAAATTGACAACATAATATTCAAAGTCAAGACCAAATCAGACTTTATTAAAGCACCTAGGTGACCGAGCCTCTATTGTCTTTGCAAAGTTATCATCTCTCTAATGAAATATGTATTTATTTTATTTATTTAAAAATCGGCTCACAGGCATAAGACATAAGGGCACACTTAAGTTGATGCTACATATATAACTCAATGATTAGCTGAATACGTTATATATTTATAGGTGTCTGGATAACAGTTGTAAACATGAATGATGCATTCGGCTTAGCGTACACATATAATAATATTGTTTGAGTATTAGGTGTGGTATTGAAAATATGTACTTTTGATGATCTAAAATAAAAATATTACTGTTTACGGACGCACAGACGCGACTAGCTTATAAATGATCAACCATGGTGCGTTTCCTACTGCTAGCTCGTGGTCCGGAGGACGGTGAAAATGTCGGAGAGCCAAGGAGGGTTTTGTGGGTATTCTCTCCTAGAACCCATTTGCCTCGTGAGCAGAGTGACTACGGAAAGGCGAGGCCCACATATTCGGCTAAGGGTAGGCGTAATGCATTTCCCTCTCGTCAAAAAAGCTTACTATTAATCTATTAGATAAATATATAACTTTTATCTTAATTGAAATGGTAAGTTTTCGCTTTCTCTTAGAGGGCATGGTAACGTGTCAATCGAAACCCCTAATTACAGCCCGCCGCGGCTGTGGCCGGTGCGACACTAAGTATTATTGATGTCTACAACCACCCCGGGGCAAATTAAACTTGCTATCACGCAGGTGTCAAAAGCTTTACCGATGTGGAGCAAAAAAGGTCATCAGGCATAAAACGTGTACGGAAGATGCGATGCAAAGATTATGATAAAAGATGCGACAGCTAAGCTACTTGGTCAGCTGTTTAAGAAATTATTCTTATTCTAGTTAAATTAATGTTTTCTGGAAAATTATAATCTATTTTTAAATACAGAAACTTTAGGATTGTTTTTATTTGAAATAGGTTCTTTTTAAGACTTCTTTGTATTTTATTTCTTTCATGTATTTAATTTTTCTTTGATACATAAGTTTACCTGTGACAGTGTATTTTATATACTTGTTTTTTAATTATTTTGGGATTAAATAACTGTGATAGACCAAGAAATAAAAAAAAATTGAATAAACCATCTACCGCTATACTTAATGTTTGACCGAGACGCGTTAACGCACGTTTTTATTATTATGACAATATTAAATCAGGGGGCGGGCTGCGCCGGCGCACATGATTTATTGGCAGCTCGTTGTACTGGACACCGCCCGACGTTTGACTTCACATTAAGCTGTATGAGATTTAAACCGCAGCTTAAGAACCATCGTACTGTATAAAAAGCTGTAATTTCTCTTTAGGTCAGATAACACTCATCTTTAGAATTTAGAAAGTAGGTTGTATTTCTTATATAGACTGTAGAAAGGTCGCGTGAAATAATTATTTAAAGATATCTTTAAAATGCACAAAACTAGATTTCTGAAAGCTAAGACAAGTTTGTTAGTATTGAGCTTAAATTACAGTACGAATAACTCTTCTGCCTCTGTGGCCCGGTGTACTAACGAGTATCAAGTCACAGAGGCAGAAGGACCTGGGATAGAATCGAGTAAACGAAATACAAAAGATCGATTACGCCCCTTCCAAAATTGGACAGCTATACTTCCTGACTTTGTCATTAATTCAATTCTAAGTTATAAAACTATAAGTTTATGATTATTGTGTTTATCTATAAAAAAATACATGTTATATGTATACTGAACTCTCAATTATATGAAGGCAACATTAAAAGTAGATGATTTCTAGTTAGTAACTTTGATATTAAAAAAAATGTGAACAAGTTACGCTAATAAAAAACAATAGAGAATTAAGTGGTTCAATTTATAAAATTCCAATACAAATCGTGTTTAGAATATAAGACGCCCATAATATTGTAAATTTAATCTATATTTGAACAGAAGCAAACGTCAGGCATTTTAAGCGGTTGGTTGTTAAATGGGCTATTGTGAAGGATCTCTCGACAACAAATCCGCAAAGTCAATTTGCAACTGGACTGCTATATGACGGCAGGCTATAGAAGAATATAATTATTACTCATTTTCTTAGATCCTTGTGGTATAAGTTATAAGAACGCGACTTTATTAAACACTTTTCATTAAGAGTAGAATCAATACATTTTGGCTTTTATCAACCATCGAGCTCTTACAAATTTTTACACACTAGACTTTTTGTAGAACTATTTACAAATTAAGCATTAAAAAATATTTGTGTGTGTTATAATTTATGTTTAAAAGCTAAACATAATACTAACGAAAAGTTCGTTAGTCTGTGAAGTGCTCCCGTTTATGCCTTGTACTACATCTACGGTGCATCCAAACATTTTCAGCAAATGAACCTAATGAGTTATGTGAGCACTTTTTAATAAAATTACCAACTTACATGCACAATCAATCTTTCGCTTAATTTTGCTTTAAACAGTTGTTATTACACTAAACGTTCGTGTTATGGATGTCATTAGAAACAAATACGAATACATTTAAAAATAACAGTATTTATATACTAGAGTAGGAACGCATACTTAGAGCTAAAATTAATCGTAACCCATGATATTAGTTATTTTATATAACATTAAGAACCTTCATTGATAGATACATAAATATGTCTTTTTGACTGTGAAATCTATGTGAAGATCGGTGCCGTGAATTAGAATTAGTAGAAGTAAGCGGAGAAGTCGTGTCATAGATATATTTAGGTATGTTTTGAGCTATTTAAAGGTAGCAAAACCCTGTTTCTGACATCACAATAGCTGTGATTACTCGCCCAATTAGTAGGAAAAACAGCGGGTGATAATCCTCTAAACAATATACAGTGACACACAAAATGATAAAACTATTAATCTAAGTCGTATTACAGCAACATATACCTTATCTCGTATCTATAAAGAGTAATATTCCCAATTTTAGTTTCACTTTACGTCATATATATCATTAAGATTGACCAGTAGGAAGCTTATTATTACAATTGGTTTGTGTGAAAGAAAATGTGTGTATGACAATGGTTGATAGAGGCTGACCGAATGATTGACCGATGAATGAAACGTTATAAATGTACTGAACGGTTTATGTTATTGTTGTGAATGAGGCAATTATGTTTGAGGAAAGAAAATATTTTTCAGTCTTCAAGATAGGGCTGTTAGAAAACTCTTCTTAATTTAAATAATAACTCCACTAATATATGGTGTATATTCCGTTTTATCCAGTAAAATGTATATCTGAACTCAGTTAAGTTATAATGCGTATAATTGAAGTAAAAAATATTTCATCTTGATACACAAAACAAACAAATCACTCACTATACGAACAAGTTTATCATATATTCCCAGCAATGTCTACGCAATAGTTACGCAAATGAGCAGTAGCCACGGTTTTTTTTATTAATAAGACTAAGACAATATTACAGAAAATATTGAAAATAAATGATCTCATTTTTTTAATAAATTAAAGTAAGGTTGAAATTTCATTTATATTAAAAAATAGAACTGAAGTACTTTTCACGGATTTCAAATTTATCATTTATAAATATTAATATCAGAGAAATACATAACCTTAACCATGCATCTAACCTTTATAAATCCAATATAATAAATAGCTTATGATTTAAAACACAAGATCTTAGTTTTGAATTTCGCGTTTAATCGCACATTAGCTGGCCTTATTCGCGTATCGTGTTTCAATCGTTCACAAAACCATTATTTCTTAGTGAATGGTTGAATGAAGAGCTATTCACTCGAAACAAAAACGCGGGAGACGGATAAATAAAATAATTAGTGTGCGTGTTGAATCGTTTAGCGTTACACCCAATAAATGATATATGAATGACATCGTTTTGATTTTGTTCTGCAAGGCGATACGGGATGCTGTATACAGCGTGTTCCTTCATTAGGAACCTGAAAGGTTTTGCATAATGGAATTAGTTTCTCAAAAATATGAAGCCATATTTATAGAACCTCCACCACGTAAGACGATTTTGAAGAGTCGAATATCCGAAATGTCAAAAGATTCGAAAAAGTTTCTGAAATTTATCCAGAACATTTAATTGAAACATATCGATTAATACAGAGATTTGCTATATTTAATAGTGAAAAACCCCCAAAAATATTTCGGTGAAAATTAGTTTGAATCCCAAACATTTTCGAGATATAACGAATACCTTTGTAAAGGGATTTTCCCATGAGTTTCGAGACTTGCGAACTCCGTAATCTTCAAAATCGATTTTGTTTTACATATCTTTAATTTTTACGTTAGCCAGATTACCACTAATTATAAACGTACTAAGCTTCCGAAGTTACGAATGAAAAACGTAATTTAATCGTACTTATTCTCAAAGCATTAAGCCCAAACAAACCTGGCTGGCTCGCATTGTTGTGATGAGTTAATTGAAATTTGAAAAGTATTTAACGCTAACAAGACCCGCCTATCCGGTATCACTGCGATGTGAATACGAAAGAGATTCTCCCGGAATGTGTTCACACTTGGGACTGTAACACTTATCTGTCTAAAAAGTTTCAAATGCAACGTACCGGTTGGAATACTATGGATTGAAGACATCATATTAAAAATCATAAGCTTGTATCGTAAACACTACAGTAGTCTACAAAAAAAAAAGAATAAACACGTAATAGAAATCAATATTGTTTCAAAATTGAAATATTGTAACCATATTTGGTAAATTATCAATTTTTAAAAATTCTTCATACTATAGATAGGTACTCTTTAAGCCAGTTTTAAAAAAGTAACGATTTAAAAAGATTTTTGAATAACATTTTTGATTACCACAATTCTCAAGTATGGTTGAACCTTAAACCACAGACGTTGATGGATACGTGTTTTTGTTAAGCCTTTGATGGACCATGCTTAAGAGATTAGTGTGGTCGAACACTGAATGATGCCACCTTTTTTATTCTCCTAACATGACCTTAACATTTGAAAAGGTGTATATATATAAATATACACCTATATTAAGATAATTTATAGAAATTATACTTAATCCGGGTGATGTCAATTACGTTGGGGCAATGATGAATTTGCAATTTCATAGTACAATTCATGTATTACTTATTGTATGTAATATATACGAATATTATTTCTTAAACTGAAAATTATAATTCATAGCCGACAGGAGACTTCATGCATTTTTCAATGAGTAAATGTTAGTGGTTATACGTTACACTAAGTACCTAGGTAATATAACTTATTTAACAATACCTTTTAATATTTGAAAGAAAATTTCATACAGAAGTATACTCGTACTCCTAACATAACATGTTATAGAATACGATATATATTAAACATATCGACATTATTCAGTACAAAAAATACAGACGTCGTAATTAGGTTCAAACAAAAGCCAACTTTCTCTTGAATGCTGACCGGAGTCATAATTAAGTCTTGCTTTAATGAAGCCACCTCATATAAAGGGTACAATTAAATCTATATAATATAAAGTCATCACCTGTGTCCGACTGTTTATGATTAATCAACGCCGCGATTCTTGCGAATGACAGTTAATATAGCTTTCGTGTGTGGTGTGAGTGGTGACAGTAGCGATAAAATAAATGTACCTTAAGTGACTTCTTCTACTTCCTTTTCTACAAGATAGGATTGATGCACCAAGTTTTCTTGTTACAGAAGAGTAAAGGCGTATGATTTTACGACCAGCCGCCTGCTTGACGTCAAAACTCCTTGGCAATATTTAGCATGGGATTGGAGGACAGGGATTTTTGCGTACAATGGCCAAGAATTAGCAGTTATGGGTGGTATTATTATGGAAGGATTAGCTCGAAAA
Organism: Hebomoia glaucippe; assembly: GCA_025727935.1. Classification (NCBI taxonomy): domain Eukaryota; kingdom Metazoa; phylum Arthropoda; class Insecta; order Lepidoptera; family Pieridae; genus Hebomoia; species Hebomoia glaucippe. Next base: position 11,630,320 of record JAOSYY010000007.1, read on the forward strand.
TTCCGGGGTCTGCTGATAGGGGCAGGTAAGGTATTACGAGTAAAAAATATTGATAAAAACTTATTTTTATCAATATTTTTTTAGCGTGTATCGTAGTACGAACATGTTGTCAGAGCCCCACACTTTTTAGATACAACATTCGTCTAACAATTGAATTCATAAAAAATCATCATCTAGATAACAATAGATCTTTTCAGATCTTTTTCATTAAAACAGTTTAAACAGTAATGAGGCTTTTCTAAAACAAACTGAAATAAGTATTACATATAATATAAATAGAACACTATGAAAATCTTGCGTTTCCCTCCTTTTAACTAAACTACACTGTAAATAATTAATGTAATTTAAATAACATCATACTACAGTGACCATTTAACATTGGTCAATTTGTTGTTTAACACTTTATAATTATGCTTCACAAAATGTGATAACATATTATATTTTCTAATATTTTATTTAGGATTACATTTTTAAAAGAGAATTGGAGTAAAAATTACCAATAATAAGAATAATGTTAAATATCTTGATAATACAGTACCATTCACGACTCGCTATTAAATCCTGAGGAATAAAACGCTACAGGCCCCAACATGTGCCAAACATAATTTTCCATTTTGATCGTGATGATTTAGTATCGCGGATTGAATACATTGATGCCATACTTCTCAGGTGGCATTTACAATGCAGCAGGATGGAGTGACACAGGATATATACACACAATGTCTAGAGACGAATTACTAATATATAGAAAAGTTATAGAGCACACACACCGTTCCAAGCTAGTAATCAAAACTGTACAATAGTTACATACAAAAGTAGTTATTTACTTACACGTTAGGTTTAAAGTTTATTAAATTAACGCTGAATAAAATATAACTTTTATTCACTGCATACTCCTTATTTTTAACATGTATCCCGAGACGTTATATAAATTTCAGTATAAGTACATCAGCGTAAATACAGATTAATACTTGAGTCATATCTTGGAATATGGATTTTTTTCATTTATTTTGATCAATATTAATAAATAAAATTAATGTCTGATCTTAATACAGAAATCTCCGAAACGCATGGATCGATCGATGATTATGAAGAGTCTTTCACTGATATCACCATATGTATATATGTACATGCAATCATCCAAAGTCGTGGGACATAGAATCCTACCATCATCATCAAATTTATCAGCGTCTCCAACTCCACAGCGGCGGGGCAGCACTAACAAAAACAAAACAAACGAATGTCGATACGCAGACTGAATTTATTTATTATTATTAGTATTATTAAGGTTTACCAACTAGATACATACAATTAACTTATTACTAAATTACATTTATAATATAATCTATGTATACATCTAACTTATAGGTAAATATATAAATAGGGTAATGGAATACGAATAAAATGAAAAACTATATATTTACAAAATGAAGAATCAAAAATAAAATATTAATCAATACCTATTAATATTTCTAACTCTACCTATCTCTATCATAATATATGGTCATGTTTTGTATACCACGCTCTATATGACCTACTAGTGGTATTGTAAGGCGAACGAGTTTTAATATTAATGTGAGATCCATTCAATAGATTGTGTATTTGAGTCAGGATAATGTCAGAATGATCATACAACCAATCTTTTGTAGACGTTCACTATCCGGAAATAATTGCTACATACATATATATAGCTTCTGAAGCATTAACTTTGGTTTTGAATTTTCTAAAAGCTTCTTATATAACTCCATTTCCTTTGGGTTACTTCATATAGAATATAATATCTCATCTAAAGTACTCAAGATTTTTATGATAGTTTTCGATTTATTCAAATATGAATTTCTAAGGAGTTTCTAGAATTTGAAATGGCGTGATATAGCATACTATAGCAAGAACTAATCTCATATATTCTCAAGCACGGAAACTAACAATATTGTATAAATTTTTATTATGAATTCCAATGGCTAAACAGTAAAAAACATTACAATATAATTTAACATTATTATTGCCCTTATACGGGCGCGTGTTAATCAACTCGCCACCTGCTTGTCATCTCAGAAATAAAACCGAATACATATCATATTATGAGATAATACCTTGCTCATATTTCATTAAACTATATATTGTATAAAACTAGCCCTCACACGTGGTTTTACTTGCTAAAACACAATAAATATCCATAAAATTATATGCACTTTTATAAGGACTGAAAAATATTTTATCAAATTAGTTTCAATATATTATATAATAATATTGTTATTAGATGTAATGAAACGTAAAAAGTTTCATTACGATGCGACAGTTAAAAGTCAAAGTACAATGTATGTACAAATATAAAAATTTCTACTCAGATTCAAATTGCTATAAGTATTGTTAGTCAGTAAAGCCAATACAAACCGGTTAAACTCATATGAATATAGACAGTTATTATTCATAATATAAATTTTAAACATCTACGTAACGCAAAATTGATTAGTTCCTTGAGTTTTCATTGATACCTATATAAAAATAGTTTAGTTAAGTACAGATTAAGCCGAGTACAAATATTGTTCCAACGACTTTGACCCGTAAAAAATCACTAGATACGTATTTGCCACAAGTGCTCACAAATCGATTAAGCGCCTCACAGAACCCTCACCCTCCTCACTACCACGATACAAAACGATCACTGTATCGCTATTATTATATTTATCTTAAACTTCAAAGTTGCCTTAATAAATTTAAATATTATTCATCAATTGTTATGTACACCCTAATGGAGTGATTATTTTAAGTTTAGGCTTACTTATAACTTTTGAAGTGTGGGCAGTAGAAGGTTTTAATGGGTATAGGCTGAACTCTAGGTTGAGTCTCATACTCCCGTCGCATTGCATCGACCCGTGTCTGATTACGTAAGGGTGTTTAGTCCTCGCTCAAAAGAGTATTTAAAAGAAATAAATAAAATTTGAAATAAAAAAATTACTACAGTTTTACAAATTCCGCATAATAATTCGCGATCTGACCCGTCTTTAGCGACAGCTATCTATCGTTAAATCAATATTTTGTATAGTGGTACCGGGTTCTGTGTTTGGTGTGCTCTGCAAATCGTTGGCACTTCGTAGGGATTAGAGAAAGTCGGAAGTGTTCCCGTGATTGACTTGTAGTAGGCACAGCAAATACAATATGTGGTAATATCCGTTAAGAAAGTATTTGACAAACATTGGACTGAGAAATGCATACTGTCCAAGGGTTCTCCATATATTAAAATATATTAAATAACAGGAAGGCAGTAAAAATAGTATTAAAGAAATGTTAGATCATATCTTTGTTATCGGATAAATACTGAGACACGTTACTACTTACCAGAACTTTTAGCGTTATGTTTCCATAGAAAATTAGACACAATTTAACGACAACCCATATTTTAGTCTTTCTTTTTTAAAGTTAAGAATGTCACTGATACTTAGATTATTATTTTGCTAATCTTGTAAATAAAATAATGTGTAAGTAAAATTTTTTTTATTACCTACGAATTCGGAAATTTGCAAACATACACTATAGTTGGGTCCTTCCTTATAACTTGTTGTTCAGATTTACCTGTTTAATGAAGATATGGTAGGATACTGAAAGTGTTTTCTAAATTTCCTGCTTCTTTTTGACACACTCACGCAGCTAGCCGCTTAGCACAAAATAGTAGGGGTGTCAACTTTGTTATTTTATCAAACATCAAAATATTTGCCGAACAAAATTCCGAGTGTCAACATAGGGTTGTAAGTGTGCATTGTCTTTACTACGATGTAGTTTTAATATAGGCGACATCCTTTATAAGTTATATTATTTAATGATAATCATTAACTACGCCTTCATTAAATTAATAATAATCTAAATCTTATAACTGTACAGCCTATGGGATTCTATAAAGCACAGAAAAGCGGGTAAGAGACTTAACGTACCTTTTTTTGTTTGGATATAATCTACTTGCCTATAAAAACAAATACCATTAAAACAGACATAAAAACGTGTCTGGCCCTTATATATGAACTTAGGTTCACATATATAAATACTTATTTTAATCATCATAAGGTGACAAAACTACGAAAATTAAGCTCTCTCCGTCCAAACCGTAAGAAAACAATTACGCTCAAAGTGAACCCTAAAATGGCGTCGTATCAAGGGTTGTGAAGTGCTATTGTCTTAAATATCGTACTCTTCAGTATAATGGAGTTGTCCTTTTCAAGTTGATGTGTATGAAGTGTTTAAGGAATTAGAAGTCCTGCGGGATACGGACGGACTAAATGTATTTTATATTTATAAAAAATATACTAAATGTATTTTATACACTTAGTCTATATTCTGAACCATAAACAGTTTAGCTGTATAGGCGTGAAAAGACCACTGTTACCTTTGAATTCATTATGTTATCTATTATGTATGTATTTGCGCTTGCTTGTACCTTTGTAAAATCTTACACTCACTTACCATTTAAAGTTGTATATGAGTCAGGTCTCGGACCACAAATCTTGTTGTTTTTATGTTATAATCGCTTAGAAACTAATTATCGTATAAGCCTACATTACTTGAGTCACAAAGTATATCACGTCCGAACTTATTAAAATTTCAACATCCGTCCTCTCTTTGATCTTTCATCTTTCGTCCTTGTCATTCATTATATATTATAAAGAGATAGCAAAACTGTGGAACGTCAGATCTTTTGTGAAGAAAATTGAATATTCAAAACGGTGTTACCGAAATCTCGGTTATGCCTGACGGACCGGTCTAAACTGGATTATATTTAAAATCCTTGGACGCTGTAAGGGAAATATTAGTTTTCGGAGGGTTTGCAGAGATATAAGGGTGCCTGGTGTACAGGATGTTTAAAAATATTAAGATACCGTACAGTGCTTTTTAAAAGCTGAACCTTTTTCAAATTGAATTAAAGATAGAGAAAATATTGTTTTTATAAGTATATATTAAATTTATCTAATATAATTATCTCTATTTAAGCTACGTTAAAGAATCAGGATATACTGATATATTATGGTGAAGCATTGAATAAAAATTGTTAGTGTAGTATATTTTACTCGATTATCGATGAGTCAATATTAATTAATACTGACTTAGGTCCATGCCTAGACTTATTATCATAATATGTCCTTATTTTTAATGTCATTCAGTATATGCTGGAATATCGGTAGTATTCGTAGTTTTACAATAGACATTAAGTGTTCTTATTTCTTAAATTATTACGATGCTTTTATTCTAATCATACTATATATAACTTAACGTTTTATTAAAACGCAAAAAGTCTCATAGAAAAGAAAACTCCCACATGAAATGAATTATCTGTCATATCTGAAGTTGACACGAGACAGGATACTTCATTTATTTCGTCCTTCGGCTAGGACCTTGGTCTATTAGAAATCTCTAGAAATATCCTCAAAAATGTATATCGACATCTTTATTACGTATGATGATAATACTTTGTTCAGTTATCTTAAAAATATTCAAATAAAATTGAAGTGTTCGATTGTAATATGAAATTATTGACGCTACTTACAACAGGAACACATTAAAAAATTCGTCTCATTCTCAAACTTTTGACATACATAACGGAAACGGAAGTGACAACGATGTCAATATTAGTATGAAAATGTCAATATTTACGGCACTGTTGTTCTTAGATGGATTTAAACTCCAAATTTGTTACTACGAGTATAATCTTTATGTATGTATGATAAATTCTTCAGCCGTTTCAATGATCTTAAATGAATTAATTATTTTCTAATACTGAGTATATCTAATGCTCATGACTGTATTTAATAATAATCTGAATACGTTGTAGGAATAAGCAAGGAAATAGTCTTTTCATCTTTTCTCTCGAAGTAGAGAGATATATTTACACATACCTAAAATATGCTAAGGAGTAATAAAGAAATACAAGACATTATTGTGCAGAATTTCTCAGTTTAATTAGAGGCAGGTGCCGCGGATACTTAAGATTAGGATCAGCCGGGGTTGCTAGACCTCCTGGACGCAGTACATAAAACAAGCAGTAGGGAATATTTTTGAAATATTTTAAATAGCTGGTGTCAAGGAACATTTCATTCAGCGGTCCTTGTCCTGTTTATATTGTAGATGACATGTTACGTGCTCTAACAAAATTGTCAATTTCAAATATCATTTCAATCAATTTGAAATTTTAGTAAGTATTATAATATTATGTTACACCTAATTAAACAAACTGTCCTAACACCGAACTCCATCATGACAAGCGATCTGAAGTACTAAATCATAGAAGTATTGCCTGAACTTATCTACATATAAAATTTAAATTCGATGAACTAAACTCGTATTCCCCAACCACTCAAAGCATTTCGCCTTTTTTCAACTATAAATTTTATATGTCCTGTGGTATTACCATAATCTCGTTAAAATATGGTTTTAACAAGAACACTTAATTCTACATAGTAAAATATATTCAGTATCTTCTTTTACTATCTTGTAAATTTATTTTGAATGCTTATTTATCTTCCGAATTGGGCCATAGGTTTGCGTGAGTAAATATAAAATAAAAACCTCAGTCAAATTTGTTTAGTAAAAATAAATAACGTAAAAAAATTAAAGATAAACAAATAATCTCATTCTGAAACGTACAATACATACTTGATATTGAGAATGATAGTTTTTAAAAATAAAACTAATTACATTTCAATTGTCAGTCACTTGATGCCAATTATGACAAGAAATGATCGTAAATTACAGACTTAAATATTTACGAAAAATTTAAACAAAAAAAGTGTTTCTATGATAATGTATGTACTTTCATATACATTGTGAATAAAGCGTTATTTCAATATTTCGAATAAAGTGTATGTGGAGACAATTTTATTTATGTGTATATAATCATCATATAATCAAATAAAATATCTCAGCCACAGCAATCAACCGCAGCAAATCTAGTGTAGTTTGTTATAGAAGTGTTATTAAACACTTCTTTTTCTTCAAGTTCACACTGTGCTGTTACATATACCTGAACAATGAACGACAGTCAATAGACGGAAGATAAACAAATTGATACAATTATCTGTAAATAATAGACTGGCGTCTCAAAACGATGCTACACTATAATTATGTATAATTGCATCGCGTTACATATTAAATTACAGTTATTAGTTACAAAGGAAGAATTGTTTGCATATAACATAGAGAGAAGAAAACTTCATAGCGTATTTTTAAATAGGTGACAATCGTGTAATATTTTTTTGTATCAGATAAGTATGACTGGTAATCCGAAAAAATAAAGGTCTTGTATTTGTGTCTGTCTGTGATATAGTTCCTAAACAAATTATAATGCGGTTTTATTTGCTAACATCAAATAGGTATATGAATTCTTACATCCATAGCCTTTCCGTATTTCAACTTATATTTTGTTTTAACATATAAAAAGTCATGAGAAACCTCTAAAAGGCTTGAAGTTTGTATAGACTGCATTTTGTAGGTCATTAGAAAAGCTAAACGACCCATGTAGTGTAAACTTAATTTTCATAAATATATAATGTGTAATTGCGGTTCTCTGATAACAGATGAAAGGCGCCGCTAATGAAGTGTTTCGCCCATATTAGCGCACGCATCTCCCTAGATCAGCGAAACATTAATTGTTTACTGCTAAGCTGCGCCAAAGTGACACTCTGTTGCCAAGAATGTGGAACTTTACTTTTGAAATTATACGTTAAGCTCGCTTATGTTCAGGGATGGCTTGTAAGTTAGTCTACAAGTTCAGGGGCTTAGAGGCCCATCTAATCACCTAACCATCTCGTCATCATTTCGGCTTCAGTGGGCTTGAACCATGGCTATTTAATTTCTTGGGGTCCTGGGCTGCAAGCACAAGAAGTCTTTGTATAAATTTGGCCTTATTTATATTAATTAACGGTGCTTTTATAAGTATCTTGCTTTGTGCTTTAAACGGGAATCTTTGAGTGCATATTTCATCATTGGATACAACTACATCTTGAAATTCTAGGTAATGACGGCGTAAAACAAAAACTATTAATAAGTTTTTTGCGAAGATTGTCCTAATTCGTATTATGTAATAAAATTTTACACAAAATAATTTGGAAGTTGTTAAAATGTTCTCCAACCGTTATAGCAGTATGAGAATAGGACATAAACGCTGAGTTTACGCGGAAGAGCGTATCAGATACAGACGAGTTTGTCGGCTTACACCTTGTGTCAAAGGCTTGCTGCCGATAAGCCACGCACACAGTACAGCTATAATGAATTTGCGTAGAATTAACGATGCGTATTTTATTCTTATAAAGCGACAATCCTTTTTTAGAATAAGAGAATTATGTGTTGCCATTTATAAATGTAGGTATTTTTCTTTAATATATTACATAAGTTTTCGGTATAGTACAGTACATTTGTTCATTTTTTTGCATTCGTATAAACATCCATCCATGTCCGAAAGGGCTGTAACGATTTTAACTGGCAAATATGTTACTTCTATTTTAGCAAAATCATTCAAGTTATCCACTAAATGGTAAAGACTCATGTAATTCTGTCGGCCAATTTACTAACAAATGTTTAAATTTGAGAGCTTTATTTTGGCCCTTGATATGAAACTAAACCGTGGAAATTGCGGGGCATCGCTAGTTGTCAATAAATTATTCAAACTTTATTTTTAATATTTAAGGGGTATTTACTAAAAGGAATGACAATTATAAGCGAATTTAAATTACAAACAAAATGTTTTTGACATTTAGAACGAATTAAAAATGTCAATACAACGTAATACGGGAAAGTGAGAATGCCATTAAACCGGTCAAGCTTAAGTGAACCACTTACGCAAACGAAAGGAAAAATATTAATTATAGAAGTGTGACCTCGTATTCAATGAAGAATAGGGAACATTGCCACGTTTCTAACGAATTTCTTACGTCCACGTGTTTGACGGACTCGGAACAATAACAAGGAAGAAAGTAAGTAAATAAGCAATAAAGTTAAAGAAGAGAGTGAGTGAATTCGTGCGTAAATGGAACAAGTAGTTCTATGTGGCTAATCCAAAACATTCTTTTTTACTTAAAAAAGGGAGTAATTATTAAAATATTTAATTTTTGTCTGATGCAAATTTAGGTGATTGCATCAAAAATAAATCCTCTCTAAAGATATCCCAAGCGACGGATTAGTGACAATCATGTCATGTCAACAATTTATTAGGTTTATTAAATTAGAAGGAATTTGTACTACCATAAATGGAAAATCCCTAAAATGAAAAAAATCTATACATAAATATACAATCGACCTAATTCTGTGTATTTGACAAATGCGTTATTGGACTTAATATTTACTACTACTTAAAATATGTGGACAGTGCGTCATTAAATTACCTATTATGAATCCTAAAAATATCCATAGTTTCAATTTAGTCTTATGAACTTAAATATTATTTTGAATTCGAAACTACTCTCATTAACACTGCTGTGAATTATTTAACGAAACAAAGTTACATTTAAGTTAAATAACTAAGTTATAAGTAAAGTCGGTCAGAACCCAGCGGTAGGTACAGCAGTATTGATTCAAGACAAAAAACAAATAAACTTGTTCAATGGAAGCGGTGCAGATTAAGTTGTATTTTATAAGTATGGTGTATGTCTTAAGAGTAGCGTGTCATCTTGAGCTCTTCGTAAAATAACGTTTTTCTTGATTGCACTTTAAAATAATTTATCCAAAAGGCCTTTATAACTATATAGATGTAGAAGTGCTTCTTAAGAGACACACTGTAGGATGAGACTGTTGAAGATGGGTTTACATTGAGATTTAAGCGGTATATTTCTATAAAATATAATTATTTAAATAAAATCTGGTTCTAAGTGATTAATATCTCAGTGACAGACTTGATTTCACGAACTACTATTTTATACTTTTTTATTGTATGCAATACAATTGACAAAAAAAACATGAGTCGGCGGGGCGTGGTAAGTACATAGTTTATTTATTTCCGTTAACAGTTAATTCAGGGAAAATAAAGTAATGTAAGTAGTTGAATTTGTAATTGAGATTTGATTTATGTCTGCTTGACAGCCGACAAAACATGGAGCAATTCAATTATACAAACATTACAATAAAATTGTAAAATAAATAAATAGATACGTTTTTCTTTGAAGACATCTAAGTAATTTGTTTTCTATCTAAGTACAGCATATTTAAAAAAAGTGTATTTCACGAATTTGAAGCCGAAACATCAAGCTCACTTTGGCCCACGGTCTTTTGCTCAATTGGTACAGTTTAAGTGACCTGTTTAATAAATCTTTTTTATCCGCTATTTACCTGTACTTTAGATGCTTTCTGTATCGAATAGGTGTGTCCATCGATACATCACAGATGTGCGTAACGGCGGCGCCTGCGTTGCTCGATTTATTGCGCACTAACGTTTAATTTTCGACATAATTTAATTTGAACACGCCGCTATGGACTTAATTATGATATCTCGATGCGATCCCTTGTTCAAGTTTTTTATTCGATAAACAATCGCTCGGGTAATAATCGTTATTATTAGCTGTAACGGTGAATCGAATGGTGAGACATTGTTACATATTTATTTCATCCTCAATTGAGTATGAGTCTCACTTGATGGTTCTGTAATTATTTATTTAAAAACTGTCACCCCACTAGGACATTGGCACACTGCACGCGTACCTAGGTCAGAAGTTAGATTCTTACAAATACTTCGCGCGGTTTCACATGGTTTTTGGTAAACATTATTTTTGAAATCAAATACAATTTTGTACCCGTTGCGCACAGGTACTTCGCTAACAGTTCACCTGCATTGATTTTGTTTACATAATGTTGATGTCAAAATAAGTTTGTCATTTTAATAATAGCTGTCTGCAATGAAAGTCTCGTCAGCATCGGCCCAGCAGTTTCGAAAATTAGCCTGAATCACCATACAAACCAACATTTTATGAATTATGTTTCTGTTGTAAATACATATAATAAGTACATTCGCAAAGAAACTATTTGAAACTTGTCACAGCGATTTCCATCTATGAAAAGTTCATAAATAGACTATATTTATTAATTTATTTCCTTTTAACACACTTATGTTAGCTGTAAAATATTTAATAATATTTGTTGTAGGACGATTCCGTCATCTCATAAACCGGAATCATCGCGTGCGGAGTCCAATATTAATTTGTCTCTTGCATTAATTGCTGATAGTACAATGACAGATAAAATATATCACACAATAAAATATATTGTTTCGTATTTTTATTATATTGTTGGCTTCCGCTGGTTACAGTCAGTGGTCTTCAAATTCTTATAAGTATGAAAATATCGTATCTTATATTATTATTTAGGTTATTAATGAATTACTTCGTACGTGTTGGTTTGTGTGTTTGGCGTCAACAAATATATAACAAGAAGAATAGCATAAATGATCGACAAGACATGTTAAACATAAATAAATATAAAAAACTTTTTTGTGAAATAAAAATTTTTTTCTAGAGATAGTTTTTAAATACATGCATACAAAAATTAATATCACCTACTGTTAAGACTCAACCAATAATTATAACTAACTTCTAAAGGCATCGTGTACAATCTGATAGTGATAAACAAATTAACTTAAGAAATAAACAAACGAACACACACTTGAAATATGTCCCATAATTAAGGCCTACCGTATCCGCGCGCTGTGGTGTGGGGCCTTGAAAACAGCGAAATTTATTTATAATCGAACATTGATATCCTATATTTCATTAAGAAAACAAAGTATTATGTTGCTTGCTTTTTATTATAGATTTCGAAAAACTCGTGACTTTTTTATGGAATGGACACGTGTCTAATAAGACAAAATATTCATTTCGTTGTTAAAGCTACTAATATCAGTAGATGTTAGTAGCTTTAACCTTGCCTAAATATTTTGTTCGGTTTTACTATTTTAATAGTGCAATAGAGATGGTGTATGGATCCGCTGTATTAGTGGCGACATGAAATTGTGTTAAATAACTTTGGCTCGATACACGATAACCGTACGATTTGGACAGGAATAATTATTTACCGGTAAATTGGGAATACAATTATTGTGCCAAATACGCGGGCAATGACTCGGCTATGTACTGAAATTGGAGTTATATGGTTATTTATTTTATTTTGGATTATCAGCAGGTGTTGCTACATTTACTAATTTTAATTTATCTTAGAATTATAAAGGTCACATCTAAATAAGATAAATGTAGACAGTGCCACAAACATCAAGTTAAAATATAACTGGAAACTTATAACAATTAAAGCACGGTCAAATGCAAAATAAAAAACAATGCTTAAATTTAAATAATCAACGGCTAAAAGTTAAAAATATAAAAACATTATAAAATAATATTGATTATTTGAATATAAAACAGAAGTTATAATTTGATGAACTCATTAAGACATTTCTTCTTGATGAAGTAAAATAGATGCATAATTTATTTTTACAACATATTACACGCGAGGAGCAAGCATGTTTTCCCGCAATGGTCATCGGATAACCATCGAACAAAACACATTTAAAGCGGAACCCGCTGTATTCAATTCTCCACATTAATTAATTAACAACACATTATCACGTTTCTTATTATCTCTTTAGAATTTCGCATCCCACTTCTTAACACGGCTTATTGTTATCATTTGCCATCACAAAAAGTCCTATCGCGCCGACAAAAGCTGATACAGTAACATAGCTGAGAATCCGACGAAGACTGCGCTCATTAACGCTTCCCAAGACCGGTGATACATCAGACACTAAACGTATCAACTACGTGAAATGCGCCAAGCAATCTTGAATTTTCTTCCTTTTTGTTAAGTCTCAAAAAATGATATTAAAAACGTAACAAATGTAAAAAGAAATTGGTTACAACTGCCATATTCCCTTGGTTATTTAAAGGGTTACTGAAATGTCTAAGGTATACTTCTGAAGTCGCTTCACTACGGTTCTTTCAAGTTAGGTTAGTTTAGTTTTGGAACCATCCACACAGTTAATGAAAAACATCGTAACACTTCAAGCATGTTGAGCGAAAATAGGTGGTATATAACACAAATATAAAGTTAATTTTTGTTTGATAATGTAGTATTAAGAATGATTTTGTTTTGAAAGGGTAGTTATATGATGTGCGATTAGTGTTTTTGCGTCTTGGGGTAATTAGGGGCTATCGGCGGTACGTATGAAGACATAAAATAAAGGGCCAAGAATCGGGCGCACTTGAAATTTCGATCGATTGAATCTCGGATATTTCTCATCCATTGTGAAGGCGGAAAAAGATTGCAGAACGTGCCTTAAATAAGTTATTAATATCTCTTATTCGAATTTTATAACTTCATAGAACTTTTTACATAATTAGCACGCTTTTTTATTGAAAGCAGCTTCTCTTATTGAGTTTTGGTGTGATTCAATTTTTTACTCCGTTTCACATTTTTATTTCAAGCTCAATTGCTAAGTAAATGTTTTTTTCTCATCAAATTATACTAATTGATGAAATAGTCCCTATTACAAATGTGTAATTCATTTTAATTGTTAGACAGTCGCTAGGCATATGCAAAGTGGTTTTACATAAACTAAAACAGTTGCTCAATGATCAATTATTGCTAGTGCTAAGTGAATGTGCGCCCGCGCACCGTCCGCATGGCAGCTAGTGTGACCATCAATGTCACTTTTTATAGATATTTAATTCTAGTTCAACGACATTTGACTTACTCTATGAAATATCACGTACATAAGGTTAGTACTGTTTTCAGTTAAAAGATACAGTATAAATATATTATTTCGTGTAATGTTGATATAACATCGAAAAATAGCGCAACCAAATCGGAAGACGTCATTATAACATAGAGAACACATTTCTAACGTAATGGTTTGATACTGGACAAGATACTTCAACACGCTGTAGCTTTATATATAATTGCCAAACTAAGAATCTAGTAACCTAACAAATATTCCAACAAGTAACTGTTTAGTCGTATTCTGAATATTACAAAAAATTTGGTCACTGTACGATTGATTCTTATATTGACATGCAAATAGCACTGCTAGCGTGACGGTCGGGATTTCAAGCAAGACAGATTTATTGCCTACAATATCATTGGTCACGGCTGTTTGCACGGTCGCTATGACCGCACGTCACAGTTTTTGTGGAAAGTCCCAATATTAAATTGCTTCTGTGAAAATTGTTCATATGTCATTTACATTTGCACCATATCGCAGTGACTTTCCTCGAAAATTCATTGAAAACGGCTTTTTTAATGAATAGAAACTATCCCTCTACCATTTCTTCTTATAATTTCTAAAGTTACATAGCAGTCGGCCAAGTAAAGCTTAGTAAAGTTTGTTCTCGTTATATAACAAAAAATTGTATTACAACAATTCAATATACAGTTATTCGAGCAGTAATCCATACTTCCATTTTTTATATATAGAGAATTCTTTCAATTAATTAAAAGATTGTTAGATGAAATACCTTAATAAAAAATTATAAATAATTTATGCATAGTGCATCCACAGGCTTCCAACAATTTTAAAATGTTATGACAAGTATATTAAATACCCTCAATAATTAATTACGTTTACATCCGAATACCCTCCTTTACCATGTAGGTCGTAAATAATTAAAAATTTTATTGTTGTTTCTGTCAATTAAAATAAATATTACATCGCAATCATTTCATTAATGGGGCTATCCTTTATGTATCCATATATGTATCTAAATATTTACTATTATATATTTTATATATTTTTACATATTTTATAGATTTTTATTGGTTCAACCCGTAACACTTTTAAGTGTTGTTGGTTGGTTATAATATATTTAATTGAGGAGGGCCTTATAATATGTCATGATTGTTTAATTATATGATTTTAATAATACATTTCTAGACTAAACACTTACTCTTCTTCATAACACTTACACTACGCCGCGGTTTCAACCTGGTTAAGTTTATGTATAAATTATTTTTAGTGTCATTAAAAAAATACCACTAAAAATGACTGACAGAATTAAATGGTTAATTAAATTGTGCTGGATCTCCTTAATAATGTTTGTAATATAAATATATTCCATATTATGCGCTATTTGCTAGTGAATATCTCGTCAACACAGATGCGGCCGGTTCGATAATTTGCCGGAAAATACGGATAGACTAATACTTTATAACCTGAGTTTCGATTATATAAATAACGCACCTATATCTTTTTAGTTGATGTGTTTGGGATGCTTATTTTTATAGTACAAACAGACAATAATTTTATTTATTAGTATAGATAAACTGTGTTTGGTTATGTGCCAGCATGAAATTAAATCAGTAATATAAATAAGCTGAACTTAAGACCTAAATTTAACATATTAAAAGTTACACAATACGAAAATAGATAAGGATGCTATTGTCTCCTATATAATGAAGTAGTATGAAATCACCTAATAAAAACATTTCACACGTGCACCATAATAGGTGTCATTAAATATAAGTAGTTGCTACTCTGTCAAAACAAGTCTACAATCACATGACACATAATACGTTACATTGACGATAGTTAATAACCTTTTAATAAGAAATAAATGTGACAGGAGAAACGGCGGAAACCGTATCATATAGGTACCTAATACTGTATTATTCATTGTCTGTAATCAATATAAGTGACGCTATATTTATTTCTTTCACTAATCATAACTTTTTCACGTTGCGGCTTTATAAATTTGATAAAATTCTTACATAAAAGCTGTATATGTAGCAGCAATGGGCGATAAATACTAAAAGTTTGGAAATATTGAAATGGTTTAGTTTATCCGATCAAATAATAATGGTTGTCAATCCAAACTTGGAACTCGAGAAAGCTTGCTCTAAAGTCAATTGCATCCCAAAAATTTGTTATTCGAATAATTATTACAGTGAACTACTAAATTCCCAACCGAATAAGCAATAGTTTTACTTTGGAATTAGTCGATAACAAACAACAATTTAAAATTTTTATTTTGGATATTTTTGTGTACTCTGTGGTGGTATGAAAATCGCCGGGCCAGGTGTCAAGGACAGTAAAAAACTCTATTGGAACAAAAATCGTGATGAAGTTCAGGCTTAAGTATTTTTATTTTAAAACTGGCGACGAAAGACCTAATTAATCACAATCCACTTATCTGTTAATGAATTATCGGCTTCAAAGTATCGCTATAAAGAATGTAGAATGTAATATAAACATAAAGTTTTATGTATTCATAACATGAACTTCATGCATCATAGGAAACTCGGCACTTTACTTAGAGAAATAATTAAATTCAGAACAACAGGGTAAAAAGGATGAATATACCAGGAAGAAATATAGTTCTAGATCACGTACACATGTGACAGAGGCGGAAAATAACAGAAGCAACAATTAACAATTTTTATTTCTATTTTCCTACTGTTTTACAAGTTTTATTTCAGCGAAAGCACAATCATCTCATGTTAGACTCAGAATTGTTGGTGTAATCACTAATTACCAATCATAACTCATCAATACCGCAATTAATAGGCGCTTATTTAAGTAATTGCAAATGTTTTTCATACAATACACAATTTTGTAACAGCTTGAGGAATTATATAGAGATGTTATTTGTGCATTTCCAAAAAAAAACAAAGACGTAACATCTGAAGGTGCGTCACTGTTTGTATTCTTAATTTTGTTTTAAGGATTTTTTAACATTAGTAAATTACAATTTTTAAAGCATTTTATAAAACACTAGCAACCTAGCGTAGCTTCATACGCGAAATTAAAACAAACAAATGTCTTGATGTGATTGCTGCCAAACTCAGGATTCACAAGATTACCATTGGACTATTCTAAACATTCCCTGCAAATGTTATACTAATCAAACTGGCCATTTTAGAGTTTTTCTATATGTATAGATTAGCGCTAATCTATCTACCTATTAATTAATGTTTACAATAAAAAAAATTAGCACCCATGTTACATAATGGTATACAAGCCAAACATTGCTGTCTTGTATACGGATGTCATTCTAGTCTTTAGTAGTACAACTTTTAAAACCTACAATCTTTCAAAGACTACAGAATTTTGTCATGCTAGCTCTTTCCGCGATGTCCTCCACGCGTCATATATTTTTTATTATTTATATTAATAAAAATATATTTTTTTTCTAAAATAGGCCTGAATATTATTACTACTATTTTATTACTTTAACTAACTGCCACTGAAAGTCCCATCAAAATCGGACCACCTGTTTCAGACATTAGTCGGCACAAACAAACAGATAAACATTTTTTTATATGTACTGTGTACATATATATCTATACGCATTTAGTAAAAAGTCTTTATTTTAATATAATAAACAGACGTTTCAATTGTATTTATGTGTATAGATAATATAGTCCGTTAAGATAATATTATAAATATAATAACGTATACATATATCTCTATAGAGTTCCGAGTGACGTAGCCAATGTTGAGGGGCGATGCGCCCGCGCCAGCCGTTACGGCCAGTCCTGCCAGTTTTTGTCGACTATTTCAAGCGTGGGCCAAGTATTGAAACACTAGCGGTATTAGCAAGAACATTGATTTTCAGTGAGCTCTCTATGACTAGTGCAAGAACTGTCATTTATATGTTCCTATTACTTATATTATTTATAATAAGAGAAGCAGTGAAAAATTAATTTCGCGTTCATGGTTTATTGTAACCTTTAAATAAACATCATGGAATTCTCAAATATTATTAATATCTAGAAAACATGGATATAATTAGGAAGTATTCAAATTGTTACATGAAAATGTTAAAAATCGTTTTTTCGCGCTGATAAGGGTAAAAACAGCAAAATATATTGAATATAATATATCCCCATATATGCACGTAAGGAACTTTTATAAAAGATTATGCTTGTTGTATATAAATAATGTGTCTAATTGTAACAACTGATAATACCTTAATCCCACTTTAAATACTTCAGCTAACAATATTAGTATTATTCCCCCCACCCCCATTTTAGATATTAGAAGAATATAACAGATCTCTCCTGCTTGTACCACAAACACAGTTATTATTTCCTAACATTTAATTAGAAGACAAAGTGGAATGATTCGTTAAGTATTCAGCGATGTTACATTTAACTATTACAGGCATATTAAAAAAAATATTATGTCCCACAGTGGGACATGGGTCAATCACATTGCCATGTCCAGTCCGCATTTTAATACGGAAAATAATGTTTGTATAATTTTCACTAAACACTGTGTAAATCTGAATAATAAGCGTATAACTTTATTTTAGTCTATACTTTTAAGGCCGTAGACCTAAATATTACCAACTTTTTGAATAAATACAGATGATGTTTAATTTTTTTACAAAGTACATCATTATTATAAAACGTACCTTATATGGCGAACACCTTTTCATATAAAATCCAAAATAAAATGTTTCTTGACAAATAAGTTGTCAGGTTGAACATAAAATATCCATTACAGCTTAAGTTTAACCGTAATTTTTAATAAGTAAGTTAGTACAGCAACATTGTTTTTTAAGTAATTTATTTAAATTATTCTGTAACGTAAATGTTATTAGGCGTAATGTCCTTAAGCTGTCTGCAATATTTTTTTACAATATTTTACAGATAACATTATTAGGACGTAGTCCTATTTAAAATATCTTGGCCAATTGTAAAATAACGAGTGACATCTTGTAAGGAGAAATAATCGATAAGTATAAATTCCAATAACGCACAATAATAGTAAATAAATGTCCTACAATTTTGATTAAAAAGGAATATCAGGAATGTCATAAGCATATGACCTTGTCGTCTAGTCTGAATTTATGACATTCATTAATATTATTATATTAACGAATGTTAATATTATTATTACATTTCTTCAAAACTACACTGAAGTTAATAGATTTTCTTGTAAAGACCTTTTAAACTATTTCATTATGTACGTTTATAACAGCCAAATAAATAGTCACTTGTTAATAGATTTATTATAGAAATCTTTATTAACTAATATGTTAAGAATTAAATCGTGTATATTGGGCCTTGCCTGCTCGCTTATCTGCCTTGTTATACATTTATCTAACTTTCTCTAACAAAAACATCTATGTACAGTGTACATATTTGAGTTTGATTGATAACATTGCATTGAATTTAAATGGTGCGTTGAGTTGTACATTTTTATTGAAATAACTCCTTATAAGGACTGAAGTTACAATAGTCGTATTAACACTCCATTATATAGAAAGATATGTAAAGCTACGCGATAAATGATATGATCATCACCCTATTTTGAGCCGGCCAAAAGTAAAAAAGCATATTAGAAACTGTAAAAATATTATCTATTTTTTGAAATTTAAACGTGTTATATGTAATATAGATGGAACAATTTCTATGATTAGGAGTTTTCATTACTTTGTCTTTTTATGATTGGTATATTTTGAAGTTTGAATTTACATTTCAGAATCCCAAGGCAAAATAAACCTATCTACCAATTACAGCAAAAGTAGAAATGAATCATTGAAACACCAATACTACATGATTATATTTAAATACTAAATTATTCGAATTTTCAGGTGTTACCTGATAATGTGATAAATATATGTCAAAGGTCATTATTTGTGGTAGTTTAAAACTCCACTTAATTTATATTGTACCCAAAACATGCTATCAGGCCTCACATCGTATAAAAGAGGCATCAAAAATGATTTTAAGTAATCGCTTGATTATATGCACATTACCTTATATGAAAATGCTTGCGTGAAAACCTAGTAAGAGCAAATTATTGCCTCAAAATGCAAATCTACACTTAGTTAAATGGAATTCTCATTTTGATGTACAACCTGTCACAATTCAAACTATTTACGACTACATTCACCCATAACTTTTGTCTACAATAATTATTTACTATCGATAAAAATCTCTTTTCGTGGCGTAGCATTTTAATAAGGACAATTATGATCAGAGAACCGTAATAGAAATGGCAGAATTTTATTTATTAAACATTATTGTACACGCAGATGCAACGAGGGGAATACGATACTTTTCTATTAAATTACGAAATATATTTTTTGATCCCACTATTCGAAATCTTATGATAATAAAGTTTTATTTAGAATAAAGTATATTATAAGCTACACTATTCATGTCCTTGATGAACACTTGTCAATTAATTTCACGCGTTCGATGGATACCGGCTTCAATTCCTGTCTGATGTTTTAGGAATTAATGTAAAAACTGAAAAATATGTTTAGGGCCCAAAAATATCTAGTTATACCAACATCATTATAGACCAGATTATAATTGGATATTTTTGGGCATTAAACATATTTATTTATGTTTAAGTTTTCATCTTCATTTCCTTTATTTATAAAACAGTTCAGGTGGATAAAAAGGTTGTGAAGTACAATAACGCGCGTCTTGAGTTTAGTTGATGTAGTTCTTAATTGCGAAAATAATATAAATAAATCAAAAGTATATTTTTTAACAATTAACTACTGTTCTTACAATCCTGATGTATCTTTTACCAAACGCCCTACGCCCATAAAAAATGATGGGTACAGAGTAAATAATTTCGTTGTATTAATTTTACGAGGGAACCCTAAAATAACGAAGAATTCGAAGCTTGTTGGCAAGAAGGGCTCGCGTGTTATGCGCCGATCCCGTCCATTTAATTGTACTGTATCATCGCATACTCAAATAAGCGCGCCTTTTTGCGCGCGCGCCGCCTTAATAACATAATACACGCTTCGGCTCCAGCTATTTAGATTTATTGCTCGATACTTAATGATTGGGAGGATTCTTCAGCCTACTAGTTATCTAATGAACTAGTCAAACGTTAAAACTGTCTCTTGCTTTAATGTCATAGACGAGTTGCAAAAGAATTTATTATCACATAATTCTTTCAAATTATAGTTCTATTACATTTTTACTCGTCAACAAATACGAATATTATCAAATTGGCAACATATCTTATTCGTCGTCTATTTCTTATACGAGTATTAAGTTGATATATTGTTGCTTTATAAAAGTTGGATATTATTATCTTTCAGTGTCCTAAGTATTTCTCTAGTTATTATATTATTTAAAAAATCTAACACGCCTTCTCAGTCGCGAGACGCGTTGCAATTACGCAAAATGGCTGCCACGATTGGTTGGCGGGAAAAGCAAAGAAGTGTTAATCGTCTCATTCGCTGTTTCTACTTGGACGTGATTGATAATTATACAAGTAGCTTGTCGGAATGAATCGAGCGTGAGACAATTATAAAATGGCGGACAAATATATGACATTCTTTCAAATGAATACATTGCAAAAGTTAATTTTCATTTCATAACACGCTAACTTGTAGGTTTTCTTGCTTGGTTATAATTATTTCGTAATCTAGACGTTATAAATAAATATTAGAAGCAATTGTCACGTTGTATATGGAATAGGTTTACAATAGAAAAAAAAATAGATAAAAGTAGATATCTAAAGAAAATATTTATGGTCTCTAAACTCACGCTGATCTTCGAATATAGTACAAAGATTAAGGTACTTTTATTTTGACAAAATTAAGAGACGGGAAAAAGTTTACAAACGAAAACAAAGTCGCAGATAATAGTTAGTGCTTAATAATACACGTAGAAATGCGCAAATGAGATATCACATCCTTCTTTAGTGTACATTTAGCACACAATAACTTAGCGAAATGTGTCTTCGAGCGTTTGCGTGTAATTAATGGTGTATAAAGTATTTTAATTGTGTGTAATTAAGTTTGGCGGAATGATCTTTAACTGGATTTTTAAGGACACCACTTAAATGAGCTTCGCGAGAACGCTATTGTGTTAATAACTTAATTCACCGTATTACGTGTTAGGATACGCTCTTAACTTTCTAGAAATGTAAAGTAGCGTTCGAGATTATAGCTTATATATTTTGTACTGTTTTTAAAATAGCTGTCTACTGTTTTTACCGACTTAAAAAAAGAAAAGGAGGAGGTATAAGTATGTTCATCGATTTCTCTTGTAAGTTAATCTTTATGTTGGGGTTAAAGTGTTAAATAAATGAATATGCACTTAATATATCTGTAGGTACATAAACAAAGTACCGCTAGCTTAACTAAAGTTGACTTCGAAACTTCGATCACATTGAATGATTTTTAGTTGACTGATGTTAGTGTGAATGTTTGAGAAATAACATAAATTTACTTAAACTAGGAACTATAAATTGATGTCTGTGACTTAGCCACAACAAATATATCATAGATGGAAAAGTCGTGAAGTGCTGTGGGCGTTTCGACTTCAGTGTATGAATTTCCGAATACACGAGATGAAAATAAATAAGGCAAACAGAAGAACGTCACTAAATAACAAAAGATATGGCTAAGACCTTAAGGTTGGCAATGCGTCTCCCAGATCTCCTGATCTTGGAGGAGTACATGGGTCTGTATGCTCGTTTGCCTTTCTATCGTATATGTACATAAAAGTGGTTGGTAAAATATATTAGTTGTATGGATAACTGAAGAGCAAGAAGGACTTTAATAACGTATAGACATTCGGCTTGAATAAAGAGAATAAAAGATACAATCAATATCGGGGTATATCGATTTCGTAACAAAAGAGGTAATAAAGGCATAAGGCTTCGCCCGTGGCGTTTTGGAGCCCAGAGGGCGGAGCGACATGTTTATTGACTTCGAGATAACTCAATACCTTCATTAGCGATTTATTGGTAACTGTCTTTAGACTGTGATATGCGATATACCTGCAGGTGTGACCACTTTACAAGATATCCCTTGAAACAGCCAGCGAATTAGCAATTTAAGTATAATCTCATTGGAACGGTGTTTGGCATCTTAAAAGTGTCCTGTTATATGTCACCTTAGGTCGTATTTTAATCGATATAACTAAAATAAAAACCCGTTTCAATTATTTGATTACGAACCAAATCTTCAAAGAATTTTAAGTCACTTCTTATTGTGATTATATTGGGATTTTTACAAAACCGTTCACAAAGTCCTTTCTGTACAAGTAAGGATGTTGTTTTTAGGGATTTTAATTTCTTCCATAGGGATATAAAAATCTTTCATTATATCAACGGGCCTGTAATGTAAAAATAAGAGATTACATAACAATTAATAATTTCAAAACAACTCACACGATTCGCTTGATAATGTTTCTTTAAATGATGAACATTATCATAATCATGAACTTTATCACTATCGTAATAATGGAGCCGTATATTTATTATACCCGTTCGGCATAAAAGTCAGAAAGATGACATAATGTTGTCAGAAACATGTTGACTTTTAGAGCTCAGCAAAA
>JAOSYY010000007.1:11653963-11697267 GCA_025727935.1 Hebomoia glaucippe
TTAATGATATCTAAAAGATGACACTAGATGGCTCATAAGAGAGCTTTATGTTAACTTTATGTTGACTTTTTGATTATGATTTCTAAATGATGTTAACATTAAGAGAGCTTTATGCTATCTTCTTGCCGAACGGGTATTCTTTATGATCTCTGGGTTAGGTGCTATTTGTCAATGCCCTATAAATCATAACGAGAACATTGAAATACATTCTAATTACATCACATTATATTCTATGTAATAAGTCACTAGAGTGAGCTCAAGTGAAGCGTTTTGTATTTTCTTTAAAAACGTATAGATCTATATTTTGTATTGGACACAACGCGGCCTTAATAATAGGTACTTATACAGGACTATGAGTTTTAGACACAGTAGTACGAGTAATATAACTAATTTACGTTCCATCGCAACATTATTATAAAAGCGATTGATTTTGAAGCAACAATAAGCGAAATATTACAATGAATAGAGAGTACGATAATGATGCACGGTAAGCGTTAACTTCTAGTTTTCTCGGGAAAAGCAGTAACCCTGGAAAACCTTATAGAAGGCCTAATCCACAATTGGTCATCTTAAGAATAACGAGAGCGAGAAAAATCCCCAATAATTAGTTCTACCAAAAATTGTCATGAACATAACCCTATCTCAGCAGACGTCTATATTAACACCTCGTAATTACAGCCCTGCGAGCTGGCACTGGCATAAGTTTCTTTAATTACACAGCCCTTATCTTAATTGCCGTCTGTGGCGGTGGCGAGCTCAAATTTCGATATTACGATGATAGATCATTGTTAATTGTATGTTGCGCTT
The DNA here is from genome assembly GCA_025727935.1 of Hebomoia glaucippe. Lineage (NCBI taxonomy): Eukaryota > Metazoa > Arthropoda > Insecta > Lepidoptera > Pieridae > Hebomoia > Hebomoia glaucippe. Next base: position 11,654,771 of record JAOSYY010000007.1, read on the forward strand.
GAACGGTTGATAAATTAGTTTCGGCACGCGTTAAACGACACTAAACGATCTATATTACTTAATATTTATTTATAACCTGCATTTATTTTATTTTTTTATGTTTTATTTATAATGAGATCGCAATTTTTGATTGATGAAAGTAAATTTACCCGTATATTTTAGCCTAATGTAAACGATAAAATTTTTAAATATTAATTTAGAGATATGTTCAATTTTATTAATATAGAATTGTATTTGTCTAACGTACGACAAAACGTTTGTACAATAGCTTGTTAACCCTTAGCACGCGGGTCAAAGTGCCCTTAAGAGATATAATTAATTCTTTCCTCTCGATTCAACATTGCCGCATTGTTTTAACGTGACAGACTTCAATTGATAGACGCTGTTTAAACTTAGTGTACACTGTGAAAGCTTAACCACAAAATTATCTTGTAAATCTGTCTTATACGTGCAACTAAGTTAACGTTAAAAATAATTTGGATATTAATTTTAAGCTACTTATAAATGTGATATCAAATAAAAATTTGGAGGTGTAGGAGGGGCGGATAAGGCAAATTTGGTATTTTGAATAATTGATATAATGATGTACACAAGCACTTAAGTTTATCCTTTAATTTTAGACTTATTATTTTTATAATTAACTGTATGTTTTGTTACATACACAAAGAGTTTTCCAAAAAAGAATTAAAGATTATATTTATTCATGTGTTCCTCGCCTAATTACATCAATGTCCTGTCAAAGCAGAATCAATTAGGTGACAATTTGACGCCACATGGAGAGTCAAACGAGGTCACTGCAATCTTAGAGCTTTTATTAATTTAATTAGTACACAATTACGTTCATATCCGTTTCTAACTAATAGACTATATTTAAAATAGACTCTTAATATATATTTTTGAAATGTTACAATCACATCACCTTTAAAAAGAAAAACTAAATCTAATTGATGTAAGGAACTAAGTGAAGCAGAGAAATTAATATTTATTGTAACATGAATCTCGACAACGATGGCTCATCAACATTTAGCTTACACAAAATTAACTTAAGGATATTCAAAGAACCTTATTACACGTGACTCCTTGCAGACTATATTCTATTAAAACGTAATTCACCCTGAGATCAAAAGCTAATTATTTTGTTCCAAACTACGAATATCTTGTAAACGAGATCTTTTGACGTCACTATGAAACGCTTTAATGACATCTACAGAGGGATGTATTTAACATTCACTATGTTTCTTCGCGTCTTCGATCACTATAAAAAATCCTGTATGCCATAAAACTAGCAAAAAATACTTAAGTTATTTAGCGTTATCTATCTGTTCTGTTACTACGATGAGTGACAATTTTCCATAAATTGTTATTGATTTAAACGTAATTAAAAGTAATTAGGATTTCACAGGACCAACATCCAGGAGTTACAACACTAAAAACTTCTATTCATTTATGGAAAAAGTCGTGAATTAATGTATATTTAGGCTATGAATTTCTAAATTCTATTATTAATCAATTTATGATTCTGTGTATGTTACCTTTAAGCTCGACTTTCTATAGTAAAAATGTGTTTAAATTACGTAAAGTGTTTAGTAAATTAAGAAATAGGTAGGGTACGTATTTTGTTAAAAATAGTTTTTGTAACCTCACACTAAGCAACAACGATCAGAAAGACTTACGAACATAGCCTTCGTTATTTCATAAGTCCGGAGCTTTACAATCCCAATTTTTTTCCACAGTTTGTGGAAATTCTGTACATATATAAAAAATCTGTCCCGCTGTATCAGGTTAGTCTGAAGCAATTTCGCGCAGCCTCCAGCTACAATTAAAGCCACAAAGCGACTCTGTGTCGTCTCCTTCCTGACAACGAAACTCGCTAATTTCATTTTTGTCCGAATTCAAAAGCTACCTACTACCAAGTTTGTTAAATGTTCTGAAATTATGAGTTAATTATTTTCGCCTTTACAAAGACGTTAAAGTAATAACTTATATTTTGATAATTTTCATCCAGTAAACACTTGTTGTTACGGCAACTTAATGTAATTATTTAGTAAATATAACTTTAAAAAAAACCTTAATAATTATTTATTCTAGATATTCATATATTAATTTAAAAGTTAGTAGGTGTAAAATAAACGTTACATATAAAAACATTAACAATAAGTATTTTATTCCATATCTAAATTAGAATTAATACTTTTGTATCTTACTAATATTTGAAGCAATTTATAAGTTAATATGGCTAAATACACGGCCGAACACATTAATCATCATATTTCATGAAAAAAAATCACATTAAACAGTCATTACGAATAACAAGAAACACTAAACCAGCTTCCCAAAATAGATAATCTATTCATAATGTAATAGAATTAGACGTTGCCCGCACTGAGCACCGAACCCCCAGTAACCCGATACGATAATCCGAACACAATTACTGCTTTTGGTATCTTCTAAATGAGAAAATAACCCAATATTTTATGCTCTGCTGGCGAAGTGAATAAGTTATGATAGATTATGGGTACTTTTATTATTTATAAAATTTCTAGTTTACTTAGAGGTTGTGGTGAGTCGATTTTAGTTTTTTTAAATATTTTGCAATACTATGCACTTTTTGAGGTATTTTTGTCAATCCTTCCTCGGTAATTCATTATTTAAAAAAGTCGTAATAAAAAATATCGATATGGATGATATAAAAAAAAACAATTCTGTATATCTCAGCTGTATTACCTACGATGAAAAAATTATTCAATAGTTAATACACAAATTAATCTATATGTATAAAGTAATTCCAAATATGTACTCTAGATATAAGTGAAAACTTAAAAAAAACTAGTAACTTTGCAAATTGCTGAAATCTTCAATCAACATGCTTCCATACCGTTCCCGGCACAAATTCAATCAGAGTAATTCTGGGATCGCATTGTTTCGAGATCAAACACAATCCAACTTAAATCACCACGGATTGTATTCAATATATAGTGGAAATATTTTGATGAAGATAAACATAAATAAAGTTGGTACTTTTAAGGCGATACTAGCAAGTAATATAAAAATAAAATAATACGATATTTTACATCAATGAAACGACTAGCGGATATGAGTTGTACAAAGAATCATTTGTTACTTAAGTGTTTAATATATGATTTTGACCTTATTTATATGAAGGGTAGGTTTTACCAAGGTTAAACGTTCCACGGTAAGTGCAAGTTACGTCTTATCGGGGGATGTCAGCTGATGTTCCAACCGGGTAATAAGGTAATAGTTAGCTGTATAACGAGGATTTACACGAGTCTATTTCATATATATTTGTACAGTATTTTAAGAATGGACAGTGATGACGTTGATAAAAACAGTTCTATTAAGATTAGTGGAAGTCAGTGAAAGTCCCATCAAAACCGGTCCAGTCGGTTTGGATATTAGGCAGAATAAACAGAAAAACATACAAATAAATATAATATTATGTTTAACGAGTTTCTGTTGTATTTATTATACATAGTATTTATTAGGTCTTTACCCATAAAATTGCCGTTTTGTATGAAAAAATTTAAACGAATTTTTTTCATGTATTTTTGATTTCTTTTAATCGAAGTAATCACCTATATAATCACTGCATCTTTGCCAACGGAGTGACAGTTTATTGATGCCCTTCTTAAAGAAATAAGCTGGATGGGAGGCAATCAATTCTTCAAACGCATTTTGTACTACTCCTCGGGTATTGATTTATTTTGCCATCAAGAAGTTATCCAAATTCTGGAAAAAGTAGTAGTCTGTAGGCGCAAGGTCTGGTGAGTAGGGCGGATGACGGAGAGCTTCCAACCCCGGTTCTTTTAACTTGGAGACCGTCTGCTGTTCGCGAGGTTCATTATTCCGGTTGAAATTTCCAGAATGGAAACGCGCAAACCAATAATAAGCGGTGCATTGGTTTGTAATGTTAGCTCAGTAAACGTCGTTGATGTTGCGCGCCGCTTGTGCTACGTTGCTGCCACGACGGTAATCATATTCCATAATTACTCGAATTTTTAATGTATCCATGATAACAAAAAATATTGAAATGCAATGAAAATGTAACACTAATCAATAAACATATCACTAGTTTTAAGAAACTAATTCCATGTCTTTATAATAAAATTAATTTTAAATTAGAGCGCTTAGCTAAACAAAAATTATTTTAATTTAAAATGGCCCGTACTGCAGAACAACAATTTCATAGGTGTAGGTCTTTACCTAAGTATTTCTTCTAAATGCACATGGTATTAAAAAACATCCGATAGTTTCACAACACAAATTATTTTTTTTATAAATTATTGTTAATATCTATGTTGTTCGTTCTTAATTATTATTAGAAAAAGCAGGAACAAAAGATAACATAATAAAAATGTTGACAAAGCGCAGGAGGGACGTCACACGGCGGAATAATGCGATAACTGCGGACTCTATCAATGTTCGCAATTAAAATTAGGTAGTCATATTTTTGACGGAACCCGCGCTTAACTAACTACATTATACAACTCGATGCACTTATACTCTATTCTGTCCTAATTGTTACGGATTTTTATATTTAAAATATAGCTGGTTTTAAAGAATAGAATAAAAATCCTTAAATAATAATATCAAATATAAATAAATTTCTTGCTTCAATTAAACCTATTTGAAGCACAAACTTGAAGAAAACGTATTTTGTATTAAGAGCATAGAAAAAATTCGTTTGAGAAAATACATATTGATAAAGACAAAATAATATCTTTTTAAATGTAAAGTCCTTTACTTCATACGTACCTCCAGTTGGACCTGAAAAACTATTAAAACATAAATTCATGCCATTTGCAAGTACCAAAGCTGCCAAAAACATTTTTTCCCACTCGACTCAAGAGCAGTTTAAACTAACGAACTCTTAAAACATATTTTAACGACACTTCGAAGCGTTCATTAGTTAAAATAGGTCGAGGGTTTTATAACCTCTGGACAAATGTCAAATGTTACTTTTCGCATCCTGAGTACGACCAGAATCAGGTATCATTGAACAAGATATATTTTACATGCTTAATTAATAATCACGGAATATAATTACAACGCTTTCTCTATACGAAAATTGTTCAGTATTTATTGTGAGAAAATGATTTTATTAACAGTTAAATTTTTCTCACGAGTCCAAACGCAAGCCTACAAAATGTAAAAACACGAAAGTCCTTAAAACTTTGCTAGAAACTAAAATTAAAAAGACCCATTCAATTAAAATACATAAGTAACTTGTGAAGTGTTGCCAGAATTGTCCTAAAGTTAAAGGTCAAAAAATCCTGCGAAGTTGAAATAAAAATTAATACAATTAAAGTACTTAAGTACAAAGTCTAAGTTAAGAACAAAACACTATACCTATCTTGACTTTTAACTTATAAAGTGAGGTAAAATAACTTTATAATTTGAACGAATAGCAACCCCAATCGAATTGTAAGCGGTTGGTCTTATAAAGTACCCTCTAGTGAAGTATACTGTCAATAGATTTAAAATGTAAAACAATAAGGTTTTATACCTATTTATAAAACACCAAAGCGTAATTGATTTTAAATACTTTCGAGTTACCATATTTCATTTAATTTCACGTGGGAACTTAATTAGGATTGTCTAATGTTACTAGTGAAATGTACTTTTTATTACAGGTATCTCTATCTATGGGTGAAATTTTGTTTTGTTTTATGCGTTAGGAAGGCAAACGAGCATAGAGTTCACTTATATTAAGGGATTTCTGTCGCCCATGGACACCTCCAAGATCAGTAGATCTAGAAGACGCGTTGTCAACCTTAAGACCTTATTTTTATTTCGAGTATTCGGAAATTAATAGACTTAAATCGAAACGCGCATAGCACTTCACGACTTTTAAATCTATGCACGGTGGTACGTGACCCGGATGGAACTTATAAATTATTAGTTCCTCCTACCACATTTAATACTCGAAATCCCTGTGTTTTTGATGCTCGTCCGGCCACAGGCAGCCCGTACCCGAGGCAGAACACAAATTACATATCTTTAAATGTAACTGCGTTGTACCAGAACTCGAACCCGGTGCTCTGGCGTCGCGGTTGCTTTGTCCAACAGCTAGGCTTCAGAGCCCTGAAAAATATTATGCCCACAATATTATGTTTTACATAAATTAATGTGGGTTTCGACAGTAATTTCCTGATAAACCTAGTCCCGAACAAAATCAAGGGTATTTATCTACGCGTACCCTTTGCATGACTATGTTATAATATTTTATAAAGCAATTAAGCAACTGTATTGAATGAACATGAGGTTATAGAATTATGAATATCGTATGCGAAGACACAACTTTAATTTTATAGAAGTTGCCTATTTCTGTATCAATACGTTTAATAAATCTTTTATGTTAGTTACTGTATTATGATTGACTCTATATTAATTTTAAGAGAATCTATTCTTTTCTATGCTGTCTATGGCTAATAGAAAACTATAAACGAATAACAAAATCTAGTTTCATACAAGAGTTTATAAAGGCTCAAAGTAACGTAAGATTTTGATCAATCACGCAAGATTTGCGAAACAAATCAAGTTGAACAGTCAACAAAGGGTATAAGCTGCGTCCACAGTGCTGCAAAAGAGTTCATTACGCGCCCCGAACGGGACCCTTGTGATCACATTATGCAAAAAAAATATAATTTTATGACCTGTTTGGCCTGAACATAGGGCTTCCTTTTGTATTTTAACTATAAATTACTTTAAAAATATTTCGAATCAACTTCAAACGCGCATAACTGTGTATATATTTGCCTTGGTATTGTTTTTTTGATCATTCCACGGAACGAAATATAATAAACCTTTTATTTTAGTGTAACCCTGTATACTATCCAGCTTTCATCCATATTCAGCCGCTACAGTACCAAGAATATTTTATATAATCATATATCTTGAATTGTAATTTTGTTCTTGTTTTATCTATATCTGCTACATAATGCGGTCCCAGTACGTACGAGACGATATAGTATGCACCATCGAGTTCATACCAAAGTCACATCGATATTTGCTCAATCACTTCTCTATGTAGGGGAGAGTTACTTTTGCAATCTGAGACGCATACAAATATTTCGATACACTTTTTTTGCAATGCGAAGAAAATACTTACGAATTCTTATTATTGGTAAATTGAAATGTAGGAATAAATTTTCGTGTCTATTAGTGACATATGAGCCAGACCCGTTTCTATGTCCTTTTCACTGAATAGTTTTATTAAAAGCCTTCTGTGTTCGGCTTAATGGAAACAAGTTCTGTACGTTTCTTCATACTCTTATTATAAATTTAAAGCAACACCATAATCTTAGAATCGAAACATGTGTACTCAAAGACCATAGAGCACTGATCATTTATGAAAGTAGAAAAAATTGAGGGATAAATAAGAATACAACTAGGTGTTTTATCCTACTTATTAAGAATGTTATGCAAAAATTGTTATACGCCTATTTTGCAAATCTACAAAATTTCAAAACAAATACCAGTGTTTCTGGTATCTGCCTCCTTACAACTTATTGTTACAGGCAAAACAATTTTATTGACTTTTTCTCGCGACTAACGAGCAAAGAAACAAATGTAATTATTTAAAAGAAAGAAAAAACAATTTAAGCTGACAGAAGCTCATTGAACAGCGAAACGTATTCAAATATCTGAAATTGTTGACAAATTAAGTTCCCCAACGTCCCTTACCACTTGAGAGAACGACTCCAAAATTGTTCCCAATATTATATGCTTTACATTATCTCTAATCATAAAAACAACGACGTTATTTTGCAATAAATAGGGCTTAGTTTCGTGTGAATTTTATGTTATAGCTGTCTTTATAACTTTGTATTGATCGCGAAGGGACGCAGCGGAGATGCTCGTTTTACTAGTTACTCAATTAGGCCCTTTGTATTTATTTATCAGAGTTTGTATAACGCTAGAAAGAGATGTAAATATATATTAATGTGCGGTAGAAAGAGATAGCAAACAGTAATTTGAGACAGTTCTTTTCGCGTAATACGTTTCTATTTTTGAATGGCGCGGGAAATGTATTTTTTCTGTTACTTGTACATTTTCTTTCATACTTTAAACTTTGAAATTTAGTACGTTTAACTGTTTTATAACTTCAGCTTAAGTGTATTTTGCGTTAATCAACAATAGCAATATGCGATACCACTGTCGATAGGCGTTCTGTATGTAGCATATTTATGAATCTATTTTCTATGAATATTTATAGTCAATGAACCGCTGACTAGCACCAAACATTCAAGGTGGATATAAATTGACACAACATTTGGACACGTATGAAACTCGCCACTCATGCTGTCAGTTGAACGAACACAATGACGAAGAAATAAGTGTTTTATAATAAAATAATCGTCGAAGCGCGTCGGTAGCGCAACTCAGTCTTTTGTGCTCACGTCACTAGTCACTACTCAAAACATGCCTAGTCTAAGAGCCAAAAGCAGCATATTTTAAGAAAAGAATAAAAAATAAAGCTTTTTAACGAATTATAAATTTAATATTTATCTTTATAGACAGTAGATTTAATTTAATGATATGTTGAAGTTGAGGTGAGATAGGTCAGTATATGAAATATAGCACTACTTTTCAGATTCCCACTTAGTGTTGAATCGTTTTATCGTATGGAAAACTTTAGTATAATATGTTTTGTTGTTGTAGAAAGTTGTATCACTTTTATTGAATTTTTGACAGTGTGATAGAAGATGTTGTTAATAAGCTGTCTGTATTTACTAATTCATAGTAAAATAAAACACTGTACTAAAGTTTGCTACAAACCCACATTTAATCATGTAGTAGTCATGTCTATTCGGTATACCTATATAAGTAATTCAATATTTTAGCTGTATGTAAAAACCATAAAAAATAGAATAAAGATAATTGAAAATAATAAATAAAATGAATAGTTAATATACAAATTACCAATACACAAGAAATACACCATTAACTTTAGCGACAATTTGAACGAACTCTTAGACTTTTCAAAATATTTTTAGAAAACAGTATTAGAGGCTTCCGTTTACGATCGTTTATTTAGTCATTGTTCGTGGATCGCCTAATTGTGAGACGGACAGACTGACAAACGGGCAGCCAGTGGTAACGATGAGAACCGCCCGTTTTTATATTCTTTATATAAACATTAATTTAGTTGGACGTAATTGCGCCGCGGCGGGAACCACTCGTCTTTTATTTCATATATCTAACTAATTGGATAGATAAATCACTATTTCAAGTATAGTTGAGCAATACTAATAATTCATTGTTAGATAAACATTTCAAGAGTATCCAAGGTATAATGGCAGTAAATTCCGTTATCCTCAAGTGAACCGAGATATACTTGTCTTTTTCAACCCTTTTCTTTCCATTAAGTTGGAAGTTCGACAGGAATTTGAACCCTTAATCCTACAGGCTAAATGCTTATACCACTGAACTATCAAAATGGTAAATATAGCACCGAAGTGATTGTATTTTTAATTAAAACGGATTGTAAGTACACATTTTATATACCTGGGAAGTATGCAATAAACCTCTAGTACCTCGCCCCCGTGGTGGTATGACAAAAAAATATGTACTAATCAATTAATAATGAACATAAATATATATTTCAATTTTAAGTGAATCAGTCGAGTTGATTTCCCTTAAGATCAACAAGAACCTTAGAAGATATTAATACAATTGGCCTATATCTTTTAGAGGCCTCTTCCGCTGAATCACGTACACTCGGTGTACGTAATCTACACTTTTATTTTTGTATCCTGTAATGAATTAGCATAGATGATACAATTGTCCATTTTCTACATGATCTGTATTAGTTTCTAATCTATATCGTACAAATACAGTTTCAACGACGACCGGTGAAACAGCAGCCAATGGGCTTCGAGCCAAGATTGCAGGCATCCTGTGTCAGATGAGGATGTGGCCACACCCGCCAGGACATGTCTATCTTTATTAGCTAAATGTATCCCAGATAGGGAGCAGAACGCCACCGACGCCGAGAGAAGAAATTATATATCATAGTTATTAAAAAGAGACAGATGCAGTATAAAATCATTTTGACTGTCTGGCCATTATTACAAAAATATTTAGCAAAAATGCACATATTTTGATTCATTTATTGATGTATAAAAATTTTATGTTTCTACGTTTATGTTGTTCGTAGTTTATGGTAAGCTTGCGAGCATCTATATTCTCTAATGAAAAAGTACACATTCTAACATAAAATTAGACTATCTATTTAAAAATATACATAAGTAAGGGGTGTGTAGAAAGTCGTAAAATGCATAACAGCGGGCTTTAATATACATTTTTGAAGTTTCATTTAAGCTATGAGGTAGTTATGAATGGAGAAATATATTGACTCTTAAAAGCTTCTAACTATAACCTCACTGGTTACGAATAGTGTCAATATTTCAAATGCGGCTAAGTAGTTCAACGCTACGTTAGAATATAATTAATAAAAATGCAAATTATAGAAAATCATCTTTTAAGTTTGTTTTACTTGGGTAAAAAGGCTCGAGTAATTATTCTGTTTTAATACAAAAATTTCCATTAAACATTCTCAAAATTTCCAATTTATAAAAACAAAGTTTAAATTACAGAAGTATCGCGGTGCAAAGCGGCTGTCAATAGAGTATTGAAACGGGAGCACCCCACAAGTAATCAGCCGTGAAACTTATCACATTTATCAGAAAGTAAAATCACCGAATCCTTTGATGTCGTCGCTAATTTGACAATTACACCCCGGGGCGCAAAATCGACTCTAACCTAGGGTGGAATGTGAAACGGTAACATTACTAGGTGTAATTTTAAAATTTTGTTGTCGTTGTACCGAAGGAGCAAAATATAGGTTTTAAATCAATTCGTGTGTACCTTATTTTAATTATAATTAAATGATGATAAGTTTTTGTTAACCTTTCCATATAATGAACCTAACAATTGTATGAAATAATAATTAAATAAAAAATCTGAAGGCAAGACAATCGGATAAATGGACAACATGAAACTGTTAATAGTGTTTTAGTTAAGCTGTTTTACTAGTTTCAAGTTTGCTGTTTTGTAGGAATTAACCTAGAGAGTTTTAGCACAGGAGATACAGTGTAGACATAAACTTTGTTATTAGAACCAGTAGGTTGTACATTTGCGTTGATTTTTTTCGCTTTCCTGAACAGGATAAAATTCTCAAATTATCAATTACAATTGCCTTTTGTGCCTGTATGTGTTCAAAGGGCCATGTATGACACGTGACTTTGTTAACAGTTGTTTTTAACCCGATCATCGACATGATAGCCGCGACGTCATTATAGATATACATCATTCATTTTAAATGTATTTTATTGAAAAAGATTATTTTTAATCAAAATAAGTAAGTTTAAGTTAACACAATATTACTTGTAATAAGAAATGTTAAATAATCTAATTTAGGAATACCACACTTCTTATTGTTGGATCGAAACATTATTTTCGATACTAGGCAAAATTATAATAATTAAAATCCAAATTTATTTATTCTGGAATATGAAATGAAATTCTAACGGGTCTGATAATTTTTTAACTAAGATAAATAAAGTATAGTGTTACAAGTCAATCCCTTTAGATACTACACGAAATTACATGAATTATTTTTGTTACATACAGATGACTTAACTTTGATGAAAATTTTGAAAATGAAAATTTTCTGTGCAATGCAGGTCATAGATATAAACAAGACAAGATAAGCAACTGCAATTACTTGTAAACAGATGAAGTCGTAGGTCTACTAGTAACTAGAGACACTAATGACAGCCTCCACACATACGGGCATTATTTATAAAATCATATAGGACATAATTCAATGTATATAATAGGACTATCGACGCGTGAAATCCTACTCTACCATTTACTCACCAAACAATAGTCTGTACGTAAATTAACTTCCATCATTCGCATACCAAAACAATTGCATTCATTTAAATTGAATCGTCGCCGAAACGCGATAACGTTTAAAAAGCAAGCGAGAAATATTCCTACTAATTTCAACTAGCGATTCGCTGATCATCTTTCGCGAAATGCATACAAATCGGTGTGCTTTGATTGAATACAATACAACGCTTCCTTGCTCCGTTTCCTCTCGACAATGGCTCTTTTATCCAATGGTATTTTATGGAGCAATCACCGCGTGTATTATATGCTCATTTGGGGTTGCATTGAGAGAGCATTCGGTGACACTTGGTATATCCGGCGCGCTCCATCAATTAGCCGCGCGTAGGACAATGGCGCCGGCAGCGGCGTTTTGATTTGCATCATTTTCTTTCTATTTAATATTAGCACTGTACTGAAATTCTTTGAACTTTTATGCGTTTCATTGCAAATCTCTAAAATAACACTTATATTTGAATATCATTTATTCACATTTAAAGGTTATTGTGTAATTATGTTAAATATGATCTAAATCATGATAAGGTATATGTCTATTAACTTTTGCAAATAATTTCTAAAACCCTCTTAAGAAAAGCCTAGAAAATCTCATCACAAATATATACATATATATGTATTTATAACTATTTTCAATAAGTCTGAAACTTGATTAAAATATGCAAGCTATAGAAAGCGCCATAGTTAGGACCAATAGGTAGACCTATCGGACATAACTATAGTGCTTTCTATTGCAAAGGCTGCTTATAAAGAATATAAACTATTGAACTCATAAACAAACACGTATCAGGAAATTAAACTTAAAAATTGTAATGTTTGAACGCTTCTATTATATATCTCAACGAATTGGATTGAAGCTCTGAATATTTATGACTTGCAGCTACTTTGAACATTCTCCCGGGGCCGTCAACGATAGAATAACAATCGGGAAAAATCAATCTCCAAATAAGGGAAGGATAATCATTTAAATCTATAAACGTGAAATTAACTCAACAGGAGTTAGTTCAAGGTGTCACCCGCTTTGATCATTCGCGAGTTATTTCGCGTTCGCGTAAAAGGATTTTTCCTTTGTCAGCCCGCGATCGAGAAATGATTGACGTGCGATTCACGCCGATATTACATTACCATTTCCTTTATACTACTGTATAATGAAAACCTCATGCGAATTTCGACTCTATTTAGATAAAATTAAGCTTTCGGATGTAGTGATTTCATTTCATCAAGTACAAATGTGCGCTCGTTTCTACAAGATGTTACAATTCGTTTTATTTTGCTGATATTGTTCGTCCATTTTGATTATAGACTGTAAGTCGCTTGTTATAAGGTTGTGCGCTTTGTTGTGTAGTATGAAAAGATTGTGTGTATTAGTGTAATAAGCGCTTGGCTTGTAGTCTTTGGAAAATGAGTTTCCTTGGCTGTACAGGGGAGTAATTGTCGCGACGTCGGCTCGTCTGATCCAAGCCGCGGTGCCTTTTGATTATTTTTTACGATATTATGTTTTTGTCGTCAGTCGATAATAGCAAATGGTTATTTACGAGAATAGATACGATGTTTTGCGAGTGTGGCTTAACATCAACACTTCATTAAAGTCTAGTTTGTTACTTACTCTGATATTGCGTTTTCTATTAAGCTCACACAAAAACTATCCCTCGGTTCTCATAATAATTGTATTCGCTTCTTTTGTATCGTATTTTAATGTTATTGAAAATAGTGAGCAGTAAATTTTATCACTCTGTAATTCGAAAGTGTCGATTACGCCTTGAATTGGGCAACTATTTTAAATATTATACATATTCTGATAAAAGATATACTAAATCACCCTATTAATCTTAAAAAGTCGTTTTCCTAATCCCTAAATATATAATTGGGAAATGAATTGCAATTTTCATGTGTCAAATAATGAATTTAAAATATAATATTTAAGTAATTTTTCAGGATTATGAAACATGATCGTACCTTTAATCCTTTGGTGTAAATATGAATGATTTATTTTCAGTGAATGTAGTGTATAAATGAAACATGCATTACAGTCTCCGGGAATGCAACGTGGGAAGTAACAGGCTGTCATGTCCGTCTGTTTGTCCGCGTGTTTTTAAACAACTCCAACTACTTCAAACTACGTGTCGCATTTCAACAAGGCCCTAAGGGCTGTCATTTCATAGTAATCTTTTCTTATTATAGTTATATCCATATCTGTAATCTATCTGCCTGAAACCTTGAATGAAGTAATCTTATCGATATTCATTTTTATTGTTTATTAACAATTATATTTATTTCGTACTATAAGACCCAAAAATACATTCTGTTAAATTCTTCTAATCATCGACAAATTCTGATAACGAATTCCCTTAGTAAACGGAAATGTACATTGGAACACTCCTTTATATAATAATATCTAAGTACATATATTTATAACAAACTAAGAGTGCACGCGACTTTGCCAGCGTGGAATAGTTATTTTTTATTTAAATAAAAATAAATACAAATTCTAAAATAAAAGTAACCTAAGTTACTCCTTATTGTATCAGTTATGTGCCAGTAAGTCCCGTGACAATCGATCTAGACGTTTCAGAGATTAACCGGGACAAACAGATAAAAAAAACAGTCCTTTTGGTATACGTAACGTGTACACATTCATACAGTAAAAAGCGGTTATTTTAAATTACAAACATACACTCCAATTATGTAAAGATAATACATTTATTTTGACCGAACGTTTAAATTGATTTTTCTTCGTATCAGCAACCCTGAACAAAGATCGCGAGGCGTCCGTGTTGACGTGTCTTTAAAATAGAGTAAATATAAAACATCTCGTGTTACAAGATCGATTTTAAAACAATATAGCTCAGGCTCGGAGGCGCCTTCAGACAAATAAAAACAAAACACTAAACAAATATGGCTACAATCATGCCTTCACTAATGTTTGATGTGTCTATTGAGTAATTGTTCTTTATTTATTAAATACAGCCGAAAAGTTTTTTAACGTTGTATGGCCATAACAAGAAAAGGGTTGCAAGGAAACGTAATAAGTGCTGGCAGCGTTATTTCATAAATCTGACGTCTTCTTTTTTAAAACAAGGGGGCTAATAAAATGTGTATTATAATAAGGGAAAAATGACATTTCTATTTTTTATGCTTTTTTAAAAGTATCTCTAAAAATTATTAATTATTCTTACTGTATCTGTTGTCGGGTTACGTAGTCAAACTAAACTTCGTTCCTCGTGAAAGTCGTATTAAATTTATCGCTCCGCATTTAAATATTGCTAGCGTGATCCCGATTTATGATCGGAATACTTTTTACTTTCACGAAGCAAACCAAGCTTATCGAATTACTTTCCAATGACGTCACTGATAACATCTCGCACTATAAAAGGAAACGTTAACAGCTGTACATGTCAGAAACTGGAGCTTACTAATAAGTGATATTAGCGGACCATTTATATACAAATGCCAGCAATAAATAACACTTCGTAAAACAATAGACAGCCGTTAATAATATGTGTAATGATGTTAGGTTTCACACAGAGTTTTAAATTTCTAGATGTGGTATAAGGATTAAAAAAGACCCATTAAAGGCTTTTTATGCAAAGGCATATGGTTGTTAGTTTTTAAATTTATGTTTATTTTTGTAAATGTGATTACCGCGCCCATAGACGTCAGTCAGTAAGACCAAAGGTCTTTTAGACAGGTTGCTAGAATTTTTAAAATGGTCTTTTTTTTAATTTAAAACACCCCATGTATTAGTGTTGTATTTTTTTCTGTACTTTTATACAAAAGCAATCAGTAACATATTTTGAAACACCTTTGACCTAAACAAAAAAAGTGATATGATGTTTATAACGAAAACACAGATTGAGCATTAAATGGTAGCGTAGTTTGTTTCATATCTCCACTTTTAAAACATAATTTACATGTTACATTGCCATTCGCAACAGGGTAACAAGCAAGAGCGTCTGCGCATTATGAATACATAAATGATTACCACGCCAAATATAGTAATATAAAAAAATAATGATGCATTCAATTGTTTAAAATATTCTTTACTACAGGTGCAAAGTATCAATGACAACTAATAATAATATGTATTTATATATTATTTATAATATAATCGTTACATAACTTAATTACTTAGCGATATACTAAACATGATGTCATTTATTTTTTGCTTGTAAATTTATCCGACGATATCTATAGACACGTTATCTGCTATTGCGTTACAAGAAGATATTACGCTTTTTGACAAAAAAGTATCGTGAAGCTATTTCTATTACTTTGAATAGAGACGAGAATATTACATAAATTTTTGAAGCTGCTACTGCTGGATCGACAGTTTCTTTGGAATTAAATATATCATAACGTACACAATTGATAGAAAAACGTCCGGGTCAGGTACCACCGTGCATAGATGGAAAAGTCGTGAAGTGGTGTGCGCCTTTCTACTTCAGTGTATTAATTTCCGGATACTCGAAATAAAAATAAATAAAGATCGAACCAGATCGTCACTAAATAAGAAGTGATGTAATATAGGTAGGTAAAGTTGGCAACGCGTCTCCTAGATCTACAGGTCTTGGAGGTTTCCGGAGCAACAGGAATCGCTTACTACCATGTGAAGTGTATGCTCGCTTGCCTTCCTATACTAGAAAAAATGTTTAAAAAGTTCGATAACAAGTTACGACCCAAAGAGTACAGCATATTAAAAAGATTCTAAAGAGGCTTTAACAAGGTTGTAATTATGATCAAGGTGATCCTCCAATGGGAATGTTTAAATATTTTTGTGTAAGGGTAAGCTTTTACGACATCACTGAATATGGAGTTAATTACAGTACTTAGCCTACTTAATAATTACTATTAACCTTTTTAATTAATCGAAATGATTTAAGTGATAATTATTTTCTTTTAGTACCCAAATTGAGTTTTGGTAAAGGTAAATTAAAAAAAGAAAATGTTTGTAAGTAACCAATGACTTTATGGATTACGATTAAGCAAAAGCCATGTTCAAATGTCTTTATCATGTGAACCTACTGGCAATTTTTCAATTTAGGTCAATGTAAATATGCACAGGTATATAAAACATAATGTTCCTGTACCTAGGAGTATGTAAATGAATACATATTTCTAAAGTAACAGACATATAAATATATACGATTCTACATTTATAGAGGCGTGTGGGGTCTGCTCCCAAAATTGAAGACGGGTGATAGTACTAATGACACCTTTGATGAAGGGAAGGAAAAAATAACGATCCTGACTAAAAAATAAATATTTTTAACACTTTTTATTAGCATTCTTTACGATCCATCTTGTAGGTACGGCTAAATGAAACCATAATTTCATAAAAAATACATTACTTTACTAAAAAACAAAAACCAGCAATGAAGCATGATAACAAAAATAGCTGGACTAACATGATGGAGCGAAATAATGCTAATAAAACTTTTTAAAATATGTTTTTTTTAGGCAGGATCGAATTTTATTTCGTCCCTTCATCAAGGGTGTCATTAGTACTATCACCTGTCTTCGTTTTCGGCAGCAGTCGCCAAACAGCCTGTATACATGTATACATATACACGATTGAAAATAAATCTGTCAATCTGAGTGGCTGTTTGTTAGAACTTATGTCCTCGTTCACCTAAGCACGCAAAACTAACAAAATAATACTTGATACAATTCCCAATTAGAATGTTTTAGATGAAATAACGACGGAGCTCTGGTATAGGTTCGCACATCACTTGATAAATTAACGATGCGATTTTAATCTTTTCAATCCGAAATTCATAGCATACATCTCCATCTATGAAGAGACAATGACCATAGAATAAATTTTATTTTAGAGACAACACAATTGCTACATTAACGATTTGTGCGCTCTTTTTGTTAATCGCTAAAACGTTTTGACAGGTGTCCAAACTTATATCGCGTCCATCTTTTCATTACCAGACCATTACCTTACCTCACCACCGCCCACCTCGTAATTATAAGAGATGACTTCATTTCCTTTTAATTAAATACAGATTATAGTTTTTTTGCACGCTGAATTTATTTACATGTCATGATTACTGGGAGGGGAGTTATAATGTTATTTTTTAAATGACTAACGGTTTTTAGTTTTAAGTGGCTTCGTAGTTCATAGAATATTAAGAGCAATTCAAAGTATTAGAATTGTTATCAAGAACAAAACTATGTAGAGAAGTGTTATTAGGAAACTATTTATGAACTTACAACTAGACTAGGCAATTGTTACTAAGGTACATAAATAATAATGCCAATTCTTCCATTTAAATGGATTTCCCCTTTGCTCTGTTCTTGTCGCCAATTAAGTATTTTGTGTTTTTTAGTTATATCTAACAATTTATCAGTATTCAATTTGAATCTATGATATATTTTTGTAAAAGCCTTTATGTACATAATACATAATTAAAAAGTACTCATAATTCCACTAATTGTTAAGTCATATTATGCAGTAGTATGTATTTCGATGTTAGTCTACGAATTTACGGTTGCTTAGAATAATTCCAAAAATCTTTGAAGTAAAATCAATTTTTCTACTTATACCATATATTCAATGATTACACTAAAGGTGCTCTTAAAATCCAATAGCGGTCCAAAATTACTGAAACTATTATGTGTAGTTATAATCTGTGGCGAAACTTTGTAAAAACATGGCGCCGGCGCGTGAGAACCGACAAAACCTAAAACTTTTACAAAAATAACAGTAACCTAATATTTTGTACCGCAAAAACTGTTCAGATAATAACGGAAGTATATCGAAGTGTTTATTTAGGCGCATCTCGGTGTAATGGAGAATAATATTTAGCCATCTTGTCGCAAAATATTTTTGAAATGTTTTCATTGTAAATAGAAATGGTAACCCTATTTAGGAGCCATTAAGATAACTCAATAGTAAACAGTTTTACTTTTGCTACGTTTACCTTAAATAATTTGGTAGATATATCTATTTTTAAATTTATTTATACGTTTAAGTTATCCTAAGCTCTATAGTACGGTATGATCAAGCGAATAAAGAAAAACCAGGTCGTAGAACACTTAAAAACCGATGATATATTTTGTAGCAATATTTTTGCTAGTGAAGTCATGGGATGAATGTGTAAAAATATATGTAATACAACTTGCTTTTGACAAAATTAACCATTCGTCTATGTATATGTTAAGGATCAGCTAGGAACTTGGTGCGGATGTGTCAGAGCCATCACTGACAGATGGCGCTTGTCTCAGTTTGAATTGTCACTCCCAAGTGACAAGCTTCATTCTAAATTTTCAAGTACATAGTAGAAGATGTCCTAAATAATTAGCACCGTTAAATTTTCTTTATAGATTAATTAATTATTACTCGCGTTCTTATCTGCATGGAATATAGAACTATAGCATTAAGACTAACGAAAATCAAATATACACTATTTTTTATGCGATTACTAAAGTATATGTGTGACAAATTTAAAATTAAAAACATCCAAACATACTACAAGCTATTACAATTCACATATACTATAATTATAATATAGAGAATGAATAAGTATATAGCTATGAATGGTTTTTTGAATATCATGTTTACTTATGTATATTTACTATCACGGAGTATAAGTCTTATTAGTTTCACTTGTAACTAATATATAATAGCTACTCGTCTACTAATATGATGTAAGATTAGAACCAAGTATGATATTTAAGTAATATATATAAATATTGTTAAATAGAAACGCTATAACTTATGAATTGTGATAACTCCTCTTGAAATCCGATCAACGGGGTTGGAGGTGATGTCTCTGCGACGAGGCGTGACGAGCAAATGAACCTCGCGGCTGTCAACACACTAAATATATAGTAGGCTAAACTAAAACAACCTATATAATATTACACCAACGACACATTGGCTTCTATTAAAAATCTATTTTCATCTTTTTCTAATTACTTTTAATTATTGAACAACATTATAATTAGATTTAACGTTGTACCCACACGCCTAATCCAAAATTTAAATGGTACCATAAAAGCTTACTACAAGTACCTAATAGCTGATTCGCGCTGTGGTACCAATATAAACAAATAAGCTAATTCGTCATTATCTAAATCAGCTAAATCTAAACTATGTTGTAATCAAGCAACGTCAAACACAAATTACTGGCCAAGTAATTCCACCAAACAGCTCTAACTGGTCATCTGACAATCAACCCTTCGATGTTTGCATCGAGCCTGCGCGGCCCCGACTATGAATTATTCATACACCACAGCGGCTAATTGTAATGAAATTTATGCCCCCTCCCTACCCTCTTACCGTTTACACTCTTGTTATAGGGAGGAGATTACATGGCGATACTCTAAAAGACTTAACCTAGATACCTGCAGGAGTCAGTTGTCGAATCTAAAATTTACAAAAATTGTTAGCTATAAAGCTTTACTACTTACGTAAATTTACAATTCAAACACCTAACTATTTATTACCTATTTATTAAATATAACTTTTAGACCTTAAGTATTACATTTTTTAACTGTCTGTGTTTAATAAACATGCAGATTAAAATTAATATTTATATCCAGCATAAAAGAATAATAATTTTAAGTGATTAATATATGACATGATATTAAAGTAAATGCTACTCAATCCCGAAACATGTAAGCTCATCTTAATATCGAGCATTAGAGAATAGCGAGTCTTATTATTTTATTAGTTCACGCGCGATTTAATCACGATTGTTGGTTTTGGTAAGTTAATAAACGGGAACGGGTTGGGGCCATGCTTCGTGACAATTTGACGAGAGCGGCGCGCTTTGGGTTACCTGTCATCTTTCAATGTAACTCCGGATTCATATTAATGGTTTATCTATGGATGAAATTGTTAAACACTAAACTAAAAACTTTGATTAATTACAATTAGGATTGAAAATTGATTAAAATAATATGATAAATTTTAAATCCTTATGTACTAACGCAACTTTTTAATAGGCTTTAGAGATTTCAATAGCGAGGTTAAATTCAACCTTTCTATTGAAATCCTTAATATGCCTTTCAACAGAAAACATTACCACGTCGTAAAAGACATTTTGTAGGATTTTTCTATCACATTTCTAATCTCTATATCTAATTCAGCTACGAATGCTTCGGAAAAACGAATATTCTCTACAGGAAATTACTTAGTCTAAGTTCAGTATTGAGCGACGAAAAAATCTTATCAACGACATTTCGAATGCTCAAAAGAGATCTTTTAGAGATCTTAACAATAGATACAGTTCAATGGGGTGTCGTCAGACCTTTTTTAATACGAATTTACAAATGTATATTTTGTACGCCGACGGTTTTTGTTGGAGTATTTTCGACCGTGTGTACGGCAAATTAAGGATTATGCTTTTCAAAATAGATTCGTGATGGAGGTTGTACTAAGTAATTTTGTGTAGAGTGGGGCGTTATCGGTTCGTTGTGACCATCTATTTACTAATGACTTCCGGCGTCAGGTGTACCCTCCCCAGTCTATTTTTTTCGTCTAAACTCTGACAAAATGTTAAATTACGACTGACTTTTAAATTATTTTCTTTGACTTATTGAATCTCTATCCAAAAGATATTTTTAGGTAGATAATTTTTTATGTATTAAAAAGTATTTTCTATATGATCACGCTGACTTTGTAATTCGCATTTCAACTTTTTTAAAATTACTTTTAAACACATTCAAATGTTTTTAGTGATTTGATGAGCGTAGGGTAATTTCAAAAGAACATAATGATACAATAAAGGATTATGCCAAAATAAAACCTTTCATAATAACCCTTAAATGTAAACTTAATTTAATTAAATGAAAAAATATCATACAAAATGTAAAGTTTAATATAACAAATAAATTACTTACAATATTGGTATATATTAAAATTATTCATTAAGAATATAAGGAAATACATAGGTACTAAAATAATACGTTGTATTATAATATATTATGTAGCATGTATTTACCTAGGTATACAAAAATAACAACTTAATTCTAGCGACGCCGAAGTCAAATTTCCTGAACAATATCAATTACATGTATTAATACTTTGAAACATAATCTTATTACGGTTACATAGAGTTAAATTTTGCTTGTTTTATGATCTCAATACAGGAGTATCGCTTACAAAAGTACCTAAAGATACGGATGGGAATTTGTACTTTATAGGTTATGTATTATAGATTAGATTGGTGTGAAGTGAATTGAGAAGAAGTAAGGTATCAGTTACAGGATTGGCTAACTTTGACTCCGCCCAGACACATACCTAAAGTACATTATGATCATAGATAATGGTGACACATTGACGATATCATAACTTTAATTTGGATATAGACAATAGAACATTATAGCCATAAAGTCGAAATAAATTGCCTGCCTGTCAGAGCATCTAGTGCCTATCTGTATAGCAACCTATGTAGAAATAAAATAAGTTGGTCAGGCTATAAAGAAAATGTCATTGTACTTTAACATTGATTAAAATTCCGACGGAAAGAACATATTATAAATATATTTCCATACTTTCGTAGTTGTTTTTAAGTAGTTTCATGTACCTACCGTTGCTACATTAGGTATCTACTAATTTCTAATTTACCTTTTTGCATTTTAATGACACATAAATAGCAAGATACATTTTATTTTTTTGTAACCTTCAGTTATTGTATTCAGTGAGTGTGTGTCAATTATTATGTATCGATATTATTACATAGGTGTAAAAAGTTGACTTAATATTCTGTAATGTGATTTTAATCAATGTTAATGTATCGTTTAATTTAATTGACTGAAATTTACATATATTAAATTTAGCAATACTTTTGTACCTAGGAACTATTTTATATCACATCTCATAAGCATATTTCGGAAATGTAAGATTCAATCAAAAGAAAAATTAATGATTGAGAGATATGTTGTAAAATCGTCAAAAGGTTTAAAAATTCAATTATGAGAAAAGTTAAATTAAAAATAATAAAGTAGGTACATACATAAAACAGTCATCCATGCACACATTTAATATTGATCACTAAGAGTTAGTAGGTAAGTACGCTCATCTCATTATCGCTTCAAAAGCATCTATAAATATTACATCCATTTGATGGTCACGCACGGTCCAGTTGAAATAACACAGCATCCACGCTTACCGATTCCTCTCATTGTCTATTACACAATGACGTACGTGACCGGAGACAATAACTGGCCATAGACACTTGACCACAGATAAAACCCGCTTTAAATAAGATCTTTTTTTATATTCAGTATCAGTAGCATCTGCGTATTGTTGAAGAAAGTACTTGAAACACGTGTTTATTTTGATACGATCTTTTTAATTAACATCTGCCTAACCAGTCGCGTTAATGTTCGTTTGTTTAACAATGTACCTACATTTTAATGACAATTATATGGTTAAGATGTTTAATTTTACAAGATGTCACAGCTGTTTATGTATAGAATGTATTGTATAAAAAATAATTTCATATATAAGTTTAAAGTAAGTAGTTAGGTAGATACTTATTTTTTATGGAATCTGTACTAATGAAACTGCCGATTAATCTTCATTAAAATAACCAAAATTCCAAGAAAATAACATTAAAATATTTTTACAAATAATTCAATTTAATAAGATATCGAAAATGTTTGTGGTGTAAAACGTTTTTAGTCGTTATGTACTTTTTCGCTACCTCTAGTAGAGCATTTGTTTTTTCATTAATTATTAGGTATCAATAGCCATGTAGATTATCATATCAACCTTCTAGAGTCTAGGCAGAGAGAAGTTGTTACGTTGCTTATTGTGTTGTCATGGCTGAAAATAAAAACTAATTACAAATTCGATTATTAGAACATTTTAACAAAACTGCTTTGACACCAATTGTCACACAGCTAGTATATATAGAACTGACAGCATATCAGAAGTTCATTATAGAATATATTTTATACAAGTGAAAATGAATGACATAATATACCAGTTATGTATGCTTTATAATTTTCTATATCACGTCTTGTAACTTACAGTGAAATAAACAACGTAATATTATAGAGTGAAGTCTAGTACTAACAGTGGTTCCTCTATGAATGAAAGGAAATCAATTTTTCGTATTATTTTATTGCGGGGCTCAAACTAAGCCACTGAAGTATTTTTATACCTTTTACTTAAATGTCTCAATAATCAGAGAATAATAAAAACTCTCTACACGACAAATTTTATTTTAAACTCAGTCTAGAAATAAATTTTATTATATATCGTAACACAGCTTTACACGAGTAGGTAGATATACGCTAGGAACAAAAAGCTTCAAACTACACTCGTCCAGATAATTGTTGGCAGTTGAAGGAGCCTGCGTCGTCTGTTCTGTAACGAAGCCACTTACAAAACTGGCATGTGCCCGTCACACTGAACGGTTATGTAATGTGACCATGAATATAGTATAGATAAGATATATAGTTCTTTGATGTGTTTGTTAATCTAGGGCTAAATACCTCTTGTCCTTGGTCCAATTTAGGATTACCCTATCGCAATTTAACACGAGAATTTACACATTTTCTTGCTTTCAATAAATAAATTTAGGTTAAGGTTAAGGATTTAACGTGTTGATGGTAATATGGAAATTACGTCCGGACTACGTAACACGGTAACTTTCATATAATATACTAAAACGTAATTCGTGAAATCCAGTTCTAATATTTTATAGAAGCTGTTAAGCAGTTTTATTGATTTTTAGGTGTATAGATAACAAATAGGATTATCAGAAGTTCTACAATTTGAAATAATTTATTATAATCTCGGCTCCCGATGTTCAGGTCAGTTTTTATCTACTTTTGTCGAGCAAGCGACCACGTGATATTTCATATTAAAATTATGCAATGACGCATTTTAACTAGTATTCATTCTACCAGGACTCTATACAAGAGATTCTAAGCCTAATATTATGATAAATCTATTGTCTATAACTAATAAATTTACGATATATTTCAACGTATGAAATTATTTAATTCTTTGCCATTTCTTAATATTTAGTACAGACGCATTTAAACTCTTTCATTGTCTAAAGGCAGAACCTGTTATTTTTTTTAATCTTTCTCAAATCATAATAGAAAATCAATATATATAGGTACTCAACAATTAAATTCCTAACCATTTATGTGAAATGTTGATGTTACAGAAATCCGTAATTAGATTTAGAGATGTCAAACTTCTAATAATATCTAATAATTAACCGTTATCATTAAGTAAGGGTCATATAAATCGTTTATTTGCTTAAAATGAAATTAATCCCTAGTTACATTTCAATTTAGTTTCATAAAATAATAGAAGTAGTCAATAATACGTTAGTCAACTCCACCGTGTTAACTATTTGCCCCAGTAGAACAAAATGGCGACATTTTTACCGCCTTAATTACAATAGACAATATTTTTTTTATAAAAGAGAATAAAGTCCAGAGTCGAATGTAACCTCTTTTGTGATTTATTACAATGTAATTTTACAGAATGGCATCGATACAAAAGATGTACATAGCTGGGTGTAAAATAACATTTTAAATGAATCTTTTCAGAGGGGCGCCATAATAGGTATTGCGAGCTCTCGCTACGCGTGACGCACCCTCTAAGTTGAAATCAAAATGTTGTGTTTAACACAAGAGTCGATCGGACACGAAATGTTTTAATGTCTTAAAAAAATATCAAAATTATAAACGTATAAAATGATTCGCGTAGAAAGTAGGTATGTATAGAAATATTTTTAAAGGTTCACTTGATTACAATAATGACTTGGCTAAGTACTACTGGACTCTTTATACGGGAAATTCTAAATATTTAAGAAAAACGTAGGATATTTAACTACTACCCCATACTAATAAAATTCCTTCGCAACACTAAATATTATCACATCAAATTAAGGTGTATGTTAACTGCAAAATCAAATATAGTTTAAAGGTATGTATTTAAAGTGTTATTTTAATAAAGTCCTTATGGCTCCTCAGTCTGCCGTATCGAGGGTACGTGAGCGTTCACAAACGAAGTTACACAGTCAAGTAGATAACGAGTGCCCTCTATTGTGTCCTACACGTAATGCACAGAGTACGTAACTTTGTTACCGGCCGCCGGAGCGCATGCTAATGCCTTGCGAAAAAATTAAAAAAGAAAGTGTCAGAGCAATGGCGCGCGCGGGAAATGAATTTCAATTTTTGTAAAAAGAACACTTGGGGTTGCCAGTTGATCGAACTGAATTTGGACGTTAATTTACACGACTTCACAATCGATTTTTTATAGCGTAGAAAACTTCGATTATTCTTGAAACAATTCACCGTAAATAATATTAAAGCGTCTATAACAACCTTACACGTTACTAAGAAAATATAAGACGGATATACCTACACAAAAACAAGGATCTATTTAATTCTTACTGTGTATAACCGCAACGTGTAAAGTTTCATATTACTGCAACAATAGCAATAAGACCCCGCATACCTGATATATTATCAGAAATTATTCGATAAATATCTCCATTACGAATTGTTAAAGCTTTTAAGTTTTATAATACTGTGTGACAGACAATTTTTCCATTAATATTTTGAGCTATGTGTCTACATAGCTCAAGAAGCTGTATCGCCAGTGATCGGCACCTTCCAAAAATATAACTACGACATAATTAAGGTAACCGTCGTGTAAAACATTTAGGCCAATTGCACGTAACTAAACATGAAATAAATTTCCAAGTTAATGAGATAGATTAGCAATAATATAATTAATATCTAGTAAATATTAAATCTGAATCTACTGAAAAAATCTCAGTAACGTTCCCGGGTCCTAATTATAGAATCACGTCACGACACAGGGCGTGCCTACTCTGTCCTCTCCGTGTCGCCCCCGTCGTGCCATTTACATGACAATCATCCCCATGACTATGTAGTCCTGGTAGATACTTGTATGTTAATAGCAGACTGTTGGATCCCCACTGTGACATTATGTGATATTATCGACGAAATGCATCGACACGCCTGAATCACACTCGAATACAACAACTTTTTGATGAAATCAAATGTAAACGAAGGAAAACTTTCTTTCTATTATCAAATTATAATGTGAAAAAGAACATTTTTTCACAACATAGGATATGTGATGAAGGGTTAATAATATACACATTTACCTGAATTTGCAATTCTGTGTTAAAATTAGATTTAATTTCTGTATTGTGCTATATATTAATTGATATGGTCGAATTGTATTTCGTATATATATAATCTATTAATCATGAAGTGCCGAATCTAACAAATTACCCATGACGTGCCAACTTATCTGTAGTATTTAAAAAATATTTTTGTTACGGCGTCTCAAGATAATTCAAAATATAATCGATCATACAAAGAAAGGAATCAAGATTATCAAGTATGAATAAAGCTCCTTGTCATCTTGTAGGCAATTTTTCATTTGCGAAATTATTTTACTGCATTAACATTGTTGTAGGCGTCATATTCTTTAAGTGTATAACTTCAAAGCAGATAGGTACTACATTGATGAAGAGCCCTGTATACGAATGTATATTCATATAATTAAAATTATTTTGTATTACTTTATAACATAATATCTTAAATAAACGTTTAATCTATTTTAAATACGAAACCTTATATGAATATATATAATTATAATTATGTACCTAAACTTAATTTATTTTTATATAAATTACAACACGATAACTCATAACAAGAACATACAAAAAAATTACCGTCGAGATTTACAAGCATATATCAGTGACGAATAGTGTTGATAACAAATAGAAAATAAGGTTAGTACTGTCTTAGATCTTCAAATATTTTAGTCCTGGTATACCAAAAATGTTTATCACTGTAGGCACCTCCCAATATGATCGCTTAATATTTATTGGAGCTAATAACTATTAATAATTTTAGACCACTTCACTAAGCCTCCAGTCTGTCCCTGGGTTTTAAACGGCCGCTCTCATGGCATCGTTAGCCACCGTGACTTGCTTTCTACGATTGTCATTATGGGTTGAGTGCGCTGTCTCAGCCTTAATTTGTTTTTAAAACCGAACGATGACATTCATACAAAATAATAAGCTCATATTATCTCTCTTAAAGAAATTTTCTTAATAAATAAATAAATGTTCAGAATTGCTGGTGATACTTAGCAAAAACTTTATTGATATTCAAGCTATTACTAATATATAATAATTAGTTTCACAACACATTAATAAATTAACATCCAATGAATGTATAAAGCTATACATATATTGTAAATATATAGTTTGGATAATTTAAATTATGGCTAACTTATAAAATAATAATTCGTAACTTTGAAATAAGTGTTTTTAAGTATTCCAAGCATAATATAATAACGAATTTATTAATAAATAATTGTATTTTGAAAACAACTTGTGTAAGTTGCAACCATGGTTTTATTAACCTGTATATACTAAAAACCTAATAACCGTTGATAATGTATTCATTTGTAACAAGAGACAACTAAAAATCCTAATTTTGACAAAAATATTTTTGAAAAATGTTTGCACGTGGTGGTGTTGGTGCGTTTATTTTACATGAAAACATAATTAAGTTAAATGGGTAATCAAGATTATTTTTTGTTTTAAATAGGCTCTTCATAATCTAATAACAACGGTTAAGCATAATTTACAAATTTACAACAGGCATTTCAGAAGTATTTAAAACTTGTTCTTGCTAGAACAAAAAAGTGACATCTGTGACGTTCATGTTTATGTTTGACATTTGACATCCATCATCTTTCATGCGGCTGACGCTCTGCTTTTTACATGCCGCGGACAGCCGACAGGCGTTTGAATTCAAAGTTCAAACTTCTGTGATAAAACTGATAACTATATTGCGATAAAAACTTTACTTTAACAAGCAAATCACAGTATGCACTAAACAGTCAAAGACCTCTTATGTCGCGTTAAGCAAGTATTATCGTGTGTAAAGTAATGAGTGTTGAAAATAATGCAATATTGCAGGTTGTTGCCGGTTGGCCGGCAATTCAGTTACTTTTTGAGTGCCTTATTCTTGGATTGTGGCAATTTATACATCTTGCTATAAGAAGGTTATGGAAAGGACATCGCAGAAAAGTATCTGGCAACATTCCACCTGTAGAACTTACAGTGGATGCCTCAATAGGAATACACTGTTATATTAAAATCATGGTAGGTATGTCGGTAGTTCTTATATAGATACCTACCTACATAAAAAATATCAACGTACAGAAAAGGAAAATTGATTACCAATACATATAAAAAGTAGTAGAAACTATGTGCTTGTACATTTAATAAATTTATTCAAAAATAATGTGATCGACAACTAGAAGTTTATGATAAAATCAACATGAACGTGAATAAAGCCGCGGGTAAAAGCTAGTTAGTGTTCTAACACATAAATTATATAGTATATTTTACTATACATAATATTAATATGTTTAGGTATTATGTCTGAGTAAAATATAAATCATAAAGAAATAAATATAGTGTACATATATAGTTCCTATATTATCTGAATTTACTACTAACAAGACTTACATCATTTTTTTAATGTACTTTATTTAAGAAAAATACTCAAACTTTGATACTTTAGTTATACTTTATTAATCATTTACACAAATGGTCTTTAAAGTTTTAAAATATTGAATGATAGTTGTGTGACACAATATTAGCTTTAGTTTCAACTAATGAAATTGTATAAAAATGGCCAAAATGCACTTACATTATTTCTAAAATCCTTATGCATGGAAAAATGTATCAATCCTCAACATTTGTATTTCTAGGGAGTTAAGTACCACTACGTGGAAACAGGTCCAAAGTCTGGACCATTAATATTAATTTTGGGTGATGCACCAGATACTGGCAACTTATGGGTGCCATCATGGTCTTCAGCTGTACGAAGATTGGCCGAAAATGGGTACCATATAATTACTCTAGATCTACGAGGGTCTGGAGGTAGTGAGAGTGGGAATAGACATGATCTGAGACCACCAAGGGCAGTTAAGGAGTTAACTGCATTATTGAAAGCATTAGGAGTGTCAGAAAACTATCCTGCAATTGTAATTGGCTTTGGAATTGGTGGACTTCTAACATGGTATGTCTGCTTATGTTATAAATTAGAAAGTTTTGCTTCTTTATTAATAATTTTAATTGGTGTAAAGCCAATATCAAGCCCCCATTTGAGAATATCAATAGAAATTTCAGATCTTATTATTTAAAATAAGTTTTTTTTTTAACGAAGCAAATAGCAGAAGGATATATCACAGATTGGCTAATTTATAATGAACAAATCTGCTATTGACTGACTCAGTGGTATTTGTCACACATTGATATCAGATACAAAAGACATGAGTGTAATATTGTGGAAAAATAAAAAGAAATATATAGAAAAATACAAAACAATTCTATGAAATTTACAAATATACATAATTGTTATAATCTTTATTTTATTTCCCAACAGTTGAATGACCTTTAAAAATTGGTCTTGATTCTTATCTGTAGTTACATTGGTGATGATAAAAATTATAATCTATTTTTTTTAAATGTTGACACCTAGTAGATCTTTGATAGTAATTAGTCGTATCAAGTGATGTTTTTTATGATATGTAATTAAAGATATAGATCAGTACAGGCTATGGTCGGTCTAGTTTTATCTATCAAAAAAGATCTATGGGCTTAGATCATACTTAACCCAGTGCTGGATTAAGCAAGTACTGGGCCTGTAGCAAATTTTATGAATGAGCAAGGTTCGAAATGCTTTGCTTTAGTTACAGTTACAAGGTTTTGGTGCGGGCTCTCTAAAACGTGCGACCCGTATTTACTAACCTTGCCACCGGGACGATACGCTACTCACTTAACCAAAACCATATAAAAGAACCAATTATCTCGTGAATTAAACGTAGATATTTCCTCTATCATAATATCTTGACACCAATTCAAGAGTTAATAGGTTACTGCTTGATATTCTGCTATGATATCACTATAACTTGAAGCTCCCGATGTCAAAAATTAATGAGTGCTAAATGTTTAATCAACTTACGTGCTTATAATGTATGTTTGACAGGTATTTAGTTCATTGCCATGGTTCAATGGTCAACAAGTTCATTGTAGCTGGAGCACCCCATCCAAATCTCTACTGGCAACATCCACCTGCAACTTTCTGCCATCGCTCTTTACATTTTATACAAGTTAGTAAAATATTTCATATATTTAATGCCGTTCTGTATGAGTACTAGGTGAATCGCGCAACGTCGTCTGTATCAAAATACATACAAATTTGAAAATCAGTAAAACATTTATAGCAAACCATCCTTAAAACATACAATTTATGCTATCAGGAAGATGTTAAGACGAACAGATCGATCCTGCTTGATTATTCTGCTTACTTGATTTTTTCGATGCTTACTTTCTATTAGTCGTAGCGCTTTGTAGTATATGTACGTTTCTCGATAAAATCAACAATAAAAAACATTCAATTCGAATTAGTCATTCGCGAGATTAGTGCGTTCAACCGACCAAACAAATAAACCCTTCAGATTTATGTTTAGTCGATAAGCCAATTTTTTAAATTTGGATTTCGTTAGCTATGAACTGCGAGAGACGTTAGCTGCGGCCTTTAATGGAGGTGATAAACTTCTCCAGTATAGGTTGTTACCTAATATATGGTTTTTTTACTAAAGTGGCCACATTTCCCTGAACGATTGTTAGCGGAAGGAGAAATACAGAGTGATTCACGTTGGGCAAGTTCTCGGGCCCGAGATTGGAGCGGGGCTCTCAACTATGTTAGAGGTAAAATTACTTAGTTAATTATATTAAATTTGTATTGCTGTGCACCAAAGATATTGTTTTTAAAAAGGGAAAAATGGTTAAACAAAATTGTTTCTGTTGCGTAGAGCACAGAATGCCGATCCTATCTAAATAAACTAAAATATGGAATTGTAATTGTTATTTTTACCATTAAAATTATTGTCTCAATTGTATCAGTCTTTTAAAATACATCGTTTACGATTATTTCATTAATATATTTAAGCATTGTCTTATCGGTTTTATTTTATTTTCACTTCCTTAATCATAGGTTATAATACTGAAATATTTTTATAAAAGCTTTCTATGTTCAAAATAATATGTGTTATAACTATCCATAATCATGCAGTTTTGTTCTTACATGAAGTTGCTATTGAATAACGTGCGTAAAAATTAAGTTATATTTGTGTTAAGGTGCCGCGTGGTACCAGATCCACCCTGAGCACAAAGCTCAGCCACGCGGTTTGCTGATTGGCGATAAGGATAGTGCTGCGCAGCTGGTTGCCAGCGCTCAGCATTGCGCCAGTCCTGCACTGAGACTCGTCAGTAAACCAGAACCGGCAAACAAGGATATACCACCTCTCATCTTAGACTTTATCGTTGGTAAGATATATTTAACTATGCTTTATGTGATTACTATTAATGAGAGGAGAGGAGGAGACACTTATTACTCGATAGAAGGCGAAAACTCATTTAGAAGTTTATAGGCTAAAACTCAGACGCTTCTTCAAGACATTTCTCCATAAGACATATTGTTCAGTATATATAGTGTAGACTTGCCCTTAGGTATTAGACGAACACGTATTACTTTATTAACACAAGATAGCAGCAATTAAAAATCAATATTTTATTTTCCTACAATACATACGTAATCATATCTAAAATCAAAATTTTGAACGATTTAATTAACTCTATACTAATATAGAACTGATAACCCAATTTTTGACGTTAGTTAAATTTTACGTAATCTATGAAACCAGAAGTATTTTTATCTTTCTAGGAATCCGTCGTCACAAAAACGTCCAACCCCACATTGGTAGCAAATTTAGTGTATGGAAGTTGATAACATTGATCTGTATACCTTCAATTATGTCCGCATTTTGTCTCATACTAATACATGTATCTATTAGTTTTTATTTTATATAACATAACATTAGAATAACATTATTATTAGTCATAACATTAGAAAAGAAAATCTCAACATGGTTTTGCTATGGTACACTTATGAATCTATAAATATAATTATATGAAGAATAAAGGCTGAAAATGTATTATTAAACTTATATGATTAAAATCATGATGGCTTATAACTATATTTCAGTGTGAAGTAAAAGTATTTTAATTAACTTTAAATGTAGGTAAGAAGAAGCAGGTAGAAGAACAAATTCCTCGTGGACTGGTAACTCGAGTCTTGGGCGCTGTGGCCGACAGGGGAAGAGAACTCACTGCCCGCCTGGCTCTACCTGCTAATGCGTAATATTAAAACGGTAATAATTGTGTGTAAAAAGATTCCAAATAAGGCCCTACTATTTATTCAGAGAGAAAATAGTTATAATATAAATTTCTTCCCCTATAGAAATTTTGTCTAAGGTCCTTGTTTCACATGCCCTTAAAGCCTTCCCTCTTTTCCTTATAATATTAATAATATTTATATTACTAATTCTCATTTATTACCAGTGTAACGTTATAAAATACGTAAATATTAACAACCCTAATACGTATTCAGATTACCTCTCAGTGGGAGTTGATATTTGTAACAATCTATAAAATACCATATAAAAATGGTTTATCTTAAATGCCCAAACAGTGTATTTCGTAAGATGTAACTCGTGAATTATAAATGAAATTTCATAAATATGTTCAATTATTGTATTTTAAATTAAAGCGTAATTCTCAAAGGAGCTCGAATTAGACTGTTAGTTCAATAAGTTTATGAAACTATTTTTTCTAATAGGTTTAAGAATATATTCTTTACTTGTTTTTTATTTTCATTAAAGAATATTTTTTCTTTTATTTATTATCGTTACATTATTTATATAAATTAAATTATTTAGGGTCTAAATTATTTTCATATCAAAATCGTTATAGATCGACTATTTTTATATTATATCGAAAAGTTTACACGATTCATTCCGTAAATATACTTAAATACGTTTTAACTATGAATTTTATAGAACATCATGTGCAATTAAAATTAATTACATTTTTGTTAATCGTAAATAGTTCAATACTCTGACGGTAGGTCAACGAGTGCAGATAATTATTATATTTTTGCATTTCAAGATAACGTCTATGTAATGCATGTTTTTATATGCTTAAACATTTTTAACCTTTTAACTTTGTAAACAAGATTTAAATTTATAATAAGAGGATAATTAGGTACAGTTCGAAAACTGTAATTATGTGAACAAAATATGTGATTGAAAGTATATTCTTTAAATAAAAAATCTGTCAAGTGCAAATGCATTTTATTACGCAATATGCCCACAAAAGCTAACTGTTTATAAATTTTCTATTAATTCATATAATATATTCACAAATTGTTAATAATAATAGAAAAAACAGTTCTAAGTTTGCATTTATAGCCATCGCGACCATCTATTCGCCTCTTCACAAGAACGACTCAAATAGCAAATCAGAGAATATATGTAAAGATAGAATATAAACATTTTGATAGATCTTAAAGTTAAATTACGTCTTGGAATAACACACTATAGCATCATTTCCGGACATAATATATTTTGACTTATCGTATAAACACATTATTATTATAATAATATAGTAATGATATATTTAAATCCAAGATATTGACCAACCTTGATTTCAAATGATACTTTTATCGGACTATAAATTGTAAGTCCAATACACGTCATAATGGTCTACTGAATGGTAGCTTAGAGACCACTACATCCGTGTTAACTGATACTAAAGATGTTTCGCGATGGCCACTTGTTAAACATTTGTGCTTTGGTTATGAACAGGCGTGACGCACTTCAAAAGTAATTCTACTTTAATAACGCTTTCTGTCTTAACTTTCCTTTATTTTAAGAGTTATAATATTAGGCCAGATTATTCAATCAATTAGACATTTAATTTGAAAAACGTCACATCATTTATATCGTAATTAGAAGTAACAATACAATTTTTTTAACAACTATACAGTTCTACTTTTTAATCAGGCAATGTAAAATATAATAGACAGAAATATCTACGCCTCGGGTAAAGTTCTATAACGTTTTATACAAAAAAAAAATTACTCCAAAAAATGTTTAAACAAAAAATAAAACTAAACTTTTGAGATCAGTCAATACATTATGTACTCAATTTATTAAGAACCCCAAATACAAGAGGGTTACAAAGCGTAAAAGTGATAAATTAAAAATAAAGACGAATATTGAATTAATTAAATCAACGCAGCCTTTTATTAAAAGTTGCATATTTATAGCGTATATTTAACAGATGAGTAACAATATACATTGAAAAATATCGTTATATTTCTAAAACAGAATATTATGGCAAATCTAATTATTCACATTACATGTAACCCTCCTTACAAATTTCAGGCGAATCAATACAATTTAAATATACATATTCATAATTACAATTAAATATCAGCCATTAAACAGTTGTTGAATTATGTAGAATGAATAGATTTGATCCACTAGCAAATAATAAAAATATTTTTATGATTAAAAGGATCTTAAACGAAAGAGCTTGTTGTTCAAACATGTTGTCTACCAAACATAAAACATTTAACAGCGTGTAGTTCTTATAGATAAAAGTTTTTTTTTAAATAGAGAGTAAGATTACATTTATTTGTAAATTTCTAAGTTAATTTGGGACTGGAAGACAAATTTGTGTTAACAAATTAACATAAACATTCATTCGAATAAAATTTTAATTATTATTTTGTTGACGTTTGAAACTAATCACAGAATATTAATACATAAAACAGGTAAAAATGAAAATAAGTTCAATTTTAAGAAAAATATAAAACAGTCCGAAAAATTTGGCACACTTTTTCACTAAAACATTATTTCACATTTTCACGAACGATAAGGCAATTGGCAATATTTTAATTCATTAATTTTTCATTATTTTAACAAGCAACTTCTGTATTTATATAGAGGTCTTATTAACATCTTCGAGTCCAAAAAGCATCAATTAAAATATAACCAATTTTATCTTTAGAAATCATACAAGCTTATAAATAAATAGATTTACATAAATTACAACTTAAGACTATATTTTACAAACTTAAATGGCACAAAAACTTTACAATCTATTCGACTATTTAGAAAAAAAAAAACATTCCAAAAACTTAGAGATATATGTTAGTGATATTTCCTACAATATTATACTGGCAGTGAATTTTTTTTTATCCGTAAATAATTTCTAAAAATGCATTCTACACAATGCATTTAGTATTTACCGAGAACACGTTATCGGGAGAAGTTTTGTCACAGAGTATAAAGTCGTACGAGATGTTAAAACACTTATTACAAAATTACAAACATTGTTACCCGAAAAGATTGTGATCTCCTTTAAATCAAACGTTAGTTTCTCCTTTGCCTTGACACTCTACATCTGATAAGGCTTCGCTGACGCAACTGTCATCATCAGGTTTGAGCGTCACGTCACTATTCACTGTTACATCTAGTTGCTCCTTCCTAGGTATTCTCTCTTTGTCTCTACTAGTAATCTGTGTATAAAGTTCATCTAAATCACTGGAGAACGACACTGGACTTTCCCGATTTACTTCCGGACAACTTAAAGCAGGTGTCGGCACGTATTTACCTAACTTAGGGTTGTTTTTTATCGTTCGCCTCCAACCCGGATCATAGTTAACATACTGACTCTCGATCGTAGATACATCTTCGTTGCTGAAGCTGATTTCATTCGGGCACATTGAAGAAGGTGACGGTGCGTACAATCCGTGACTGCGTATACTAACTTCTGAAACTTGATAATTGGGGCAATAAATGTCGCTTTCATTTTCAAAACCTTGTTCGCTCGCGTTTGTGCTACACGTCTCGAAATCGTACGTGGATTTCGCCATAAAGTACTCTTCTTTACCGCCATCTTCTAATTTATCTTTAGAACCGTTTAAATCATGGTCAGGATTTTGCAATAAATTGTCAATTTCACCCATACATGTGTCCAAGTTCTGGGGGATACTGGAGAGTTTAATTTCGTCGCTATTCATAGTACACTCCTCAGATATATCTTGAAGAGATTTGTCGATTGTGTCTTTGTTATCTTGATTCTTAGACGGTTGTAAGTAGTCGATATACTGTCCGAAGCTTTCTGTGTCTGTTATTTCGTTGGTGGAACATAACGCACTGTGGGTTTCTTGTAAAGATGTCATTTCTGAATGCGTGTTGATTGTTTGATCCGAGCAGGTGTGGGGCATCGCCATTTCCGACGCTGAACTGTATTCTAAGCTACATTGTTGAGATATCGTTCGCATCTCAGGTTGTTCGCTCGCGTGACTCTGCAGGCACTCTTCTGATACACTATTTCTCTGCCCGTTTAAGGGTTTCTGTACATTAGATTTAACAACTAGGTGCTGTGGCACTTGAGTTTCTGGCACATTTGTGTAAATGTTCATTATTTGATCTCTTCCATTCTTGATATCGTCATTTCTATTCCACGACTTTTGCACCGTTGAGTAATTCTTGAAATCCTTCGATTCGTCTTCTAATAAATTTGGATTTAGGGGATTTCGAGGTTCTTTTGCTCCGTTATTGGTTTTGTCTACATGCAGATTTGTGTTGTTAACCTTCGTTCCAGATTTCATCATATTTGTTATGCCATTGTATGCTTCTTTAGATGGCAATGGGAGAGAAATATGTGAATCTTCGTCGCAATCTCTCCGTAGCGGCAATTCTAAACAATTTCTCTTGATGTGTTGTCTCTGTTTCTTGAAGAATTTTTTGGCGACATTCATTTGATTAGGATTGTAAAACATTTCGGGCACAAAATGATTACTGTCAGGATATGTCATCATTGAATTATTAGACCTATACTGCTGCCTATGTAACACTACTAGATTTATATTGGGAGTCTTTCCGTTAATATTCTTAGGTACATCTTTCTGTAACGTCTGTCCATTTAATTCCGCGCCAGCTTTATAAGTACCACTATTGTTTGTTTTAGAGTTAGTTCTGTTTGAACTTCTACTGCCCGATCTGGACCTATTATCGTTTGGTATTTGCGGAACTGGTGCGGTGGTCTGATTTGTAGGTAAATTTCGGTGATTAGCATCAAAAACACTTCGATTTCTACAGCATTGTTTACTTGATTGTAAATAACAGTGCATCAAGGACCATTGTGACCTGACATCACTACGGGCTATACCATAAAAGAAGAGGATGAAAGTACCTAAAATGGTAGAACAAACTGCGTAAACAATGCTACAAATATCTTCTTGGTATGGTAAATATGCTGGTAAGGGTCTATAGACCGCGACACCTCCACATGTCCATACGGAAAGATACAAACACAGTACAATAACTTGCGCACGTAATTGAATAATGGGAGTATGTTCAACATCATCAATTTCTGAATCTACCGCCGATTTAATACTGCGCCTCTCAGCTTCGTTACCGTGATTTGGTTCCCACATCTCTAAATCGACATTTTCCGTCGCCTGGGTTCCTTCTGACAGTTGCACGTTCATATTTCTTATTGTACACCGAATAAGTAGGAACAAAATAGCTAAAAACATTAGAAAAATCGCTCCCGGGATAAACAAGGCGCTTAAAGCCGGCGCAGTGCTGAGAAAACATTGCGAGTAGCCCGCATAATCCTTCAAGTTAACCGCACCAGAGATACCGCAGACGATCAAAGCTATTCCCCAACCAACTAGATAAAGTCCTAAAATGGGCTTCTGTATTGGCATATCCGGAGGTATGTCATCTTCAGGCGTCCTGACTGGTCCATGAGTTTTCGTTACCCATTTATACATATTGCTAGCAGATACACACATCCATAACAGACAACATAACGACAAATAGTGTATCAGTAATCCCAAGATTTGGCACAGTTTAACGTCCTCAGTTTGATAAATGCCCAAAGTGTACATGAAGCATAATAGACCGATAGCTATCCATGTATTTATTAGAGCGTGTTTAGATTTTTTAGGCATTTGTATGTTAGAGTAACTCATGATGTATGTTATTGTCGCACAACTTACGCAACCGATGAGAATAAAGCTACCAACATATACAGCTGGGTGGGAGAATTTGAACCTCGCGCCGTCTGTACGTGCCCCGTATATACCAGTTTCCACATTTTGTAACAAACCCACATAGGC
The DNA here is from genome assembly GCA_025727935.1 of Hebomoia glaucippe. Lineage (NCBI taxonomy): Eukaryota > Metazoa > Arthropoda > Insecta > Lepidoptera > Pieridae > Hebomoia > Hebomoia glaucippe. The sequence goes on from JAOSYY010000007.1 coordinate 11,693,801, forward strand.
TAAACGCGAACAACTTATTATTATCATTTCGGACACGACGTGCGATATTCTGCAATCTGAAACAATAAAATGGTGATTTAGCATTATTTATTTTTTAACAGGCTGAGTATACGCTAGAAATTGATTCAAATCTTTAAAGAAACTAGACGTATTCTTATGTCTAGGTTAGGTAGATAGCAGATAACAGTCCTTGCAATTCCTAGCAAGGACTGTTATCATAAAATAAGACCGTTGGGGTCTTTTGAAATAAAATGATTACCTGTAGTATTATCGGTCCACCGTTGAGTGGCGTGCTCCCAGACGGCAGCGCGTGCCTCCACGCCCCCACCACACGCCAAACGGACTGTTACTATTATTGGCTCCAGTAACTCACCCCGAACTGCTACTTTGTCTAAAATAAATTTACACAAAAATTAATAATTATTACGGTAAATGTATGTAAAAATTATTCGTCGTGCTAACAGTAACATGATAAATTCAAAATGTAGCAAATAAACGAACGTTTTACTATCTTGAACTGAACCCTATATAATTGTTTATCTAAATTAATAAGAGCCTATGTGATGTATACAAGTGAAAATCCTGTTGAAATCGGTTCAGAAATATTGGAGATTATACAGATCAAATAAACAGAGACAAAGAGACGGACAGACAAAATTAATAGTGTATTTATTCATCTTCATTGAGAAAATGTTACTGTAAAAGCACATTGATAAAGAATTTAGTTGTTGGATTTTGTTTCTGTTTATAGTATTGTATGTGGGTATTTTGGCAACCCAATTTGATATAGAATCACTTCACACATCTCAATTAGCTATTTCCTAAACCTACCGAGCTGAAAACCGACTACAGGTGAAGTAATCTCCATATTCATATCTTCCCTCTTCGTACTTCTTCCATAATAATCTTTGGATCTATGCCCACGAATATTCCCCCCATCCACGACCGGTAACAAGGGAAATAGAGACGCATCTTCGTAAAACGATACAACAAGTTCTTGAGGCTTGCTTTGTAATAGAAGACCGCTTTCTGATGTGCTGTAGAGGAGCGATTGAGGAATCTGGAATAGTTTGATAACAGAATAAAAAGTTTCCTCATTTCTAATCGTTAAAAAAGTATTCTTAAAATACTGAGAAACTGAAAGTCCCGGCTCAATTCAGTTAAAGAAATTCCAATCATCTTTATTATTTAATCTTAAATAAATCCTCACTCATAAACCAATGAATATCATAGCAACTTGCTTAACTATTAATATAAGTTATCACTTGACGATAGTCAAGATAGAAGATAGCTTGAGTAGTTTAAAATGTTTCATAAAAACTACAGGGCATTAATATTTACATCTGATTCTTTATTTGTACAGGTTAACCTATGTTTTCCCTGCCAAACTATTTTGCTGTTATCATAACTTTTGAATGTCTAATATTTTCTAATACCAGATACAATGAGCTTACCACCAATTCCTAAAGCTCAACAGAAAAAATAAAATAGGTAGGCAGCACATCGCTGAGTAATGATTATAATTTGGCTTGTGTTTCGATTAGACATATAAAAAAATTCTTTACCTGCACACTTGCATGAATTAGAGCATCTGTTACAGTTAGTAGCGGAGCAACAGTACGGTTGGTTGTTGAGCAGTGCAGTCGTCTTTCACTCTCCCCTTCCACACCCAAGTGGGGGGCACTGTACCACACACAGGTTACACCACTAAAGCCTTCGCGCGCCGGAAATCTTTCGACTGCTAGCTTTTCCTGATAATCGGACAAATATAATATTTTAAGTGTATTATATAATAGTTATTCCTAATAAAATTTGCTTTAAGCCAACAATACTTGGATAACTTTGTAATATATACCAAATTCATCTGTAATGTTGTATTAAACAAAATACATAACCATTTTTAGTGAGAGTTAAAATGTTTCCTAAAAGGAATTGACATTAACATCATTTTTAATTTGTTTTGGATCGCTATTGTTATAATTGAATTAAATATCAATATTATCTACATACTTTATGGCCTTGTACATTGTTAGTGTGAGCAGAGATCTCTTCAGCTGCCAGGACTAGGTCAGTGCAAGCCCTGTGAGCAATCTCAGCACGTGACATCACTACTGTTGATATATTCATGGCAGATTCTATCACTTCTAATAATGCGGATCCTGGAAAATCATCAAAAGTGTTGTAAATTCTTTTATGCATTAGAAAAGGACATTTTATTTTAAATACTCATTTAATGTGATAAAAATAAGCCTATGTGATTGTGTACATTAAATAATATTTTAAAAAACATTAATTTATTATTGGTATATGTTTATAAGGAAAGATAACAAGATATGTGGCATCAACTTATATCAATCATTAAGAGAATTGTTGTTGCCAGCTAACAGACACATTAAAACATGAAATTTAATAATTTTGTAGATTAAAAACATTAAAGTTTATATGTTAAAATTAAAATGTACCCAAGTCTCTTTCCTCAGCAATATATTGCATATAATTTCTTACAGCAGCTGCAATAAACATAACATCATCTGCATCTGATATCTCAGCTAATGGATAAGTCTTTTCTTCAATCAACATTGCTAGCCTTTGTGTCGCATTGATTGCTGAATATTGTACCAAACTGACATTTAATAATGCAAATTGTTGTAATAACTTTGTAATATTGCTTATGTATGAGCACTCTGTAGTATTAGCTTGAGCCCATGTAGCATTCCCATAACAATGCCTATATGCCATACCTTCTCCATTCTGACATGGAACAGAAGCCGTGTGATTCAATAATAATTGTGGCCAAGAGTATAGCCCTTTATTATCCATTGAATTATCTGTAGGACAGTACTGTGTGAAGTTAGATAGAACTATAACTTGTATTGTATAATTATGTTTAATATGGTTTTGATCACAGTACATACAAGTCCAATTCCCAGCATGATGGCTATTTATACAGGGAAAAAACACTGTTGTTTCAGCTAAACCCTCTTCTTGCATATCTGTCCTAGTTATATTTACATCTCCGCAACATTCTTGCATTGAATGCACCCAATTTAACTCATACTTTGCTATCACAGATGCAAATGGTGCATTACATGTTAAACTTAATGTGTCTCCCTCAAATACTACTTGGTCATGTGATGGTTTCACAAGTAAACTATTTGCTGGCAAAACACTCCCACATGCAGATAGATCAAGAAATATTTTTAATTTTTTCACTGGTTTGTCTACCAAATTTTCTGGAAATGCACATTTTGGACCACCAAACAGTTTAACACTTGTGTTTCGTACCCAATCGCCTACCCACAAAAGATCACAATCGCAAAACAGCGGATTATCTGTGATATCTCTGAAATTAAGTTAATTTAATTAGTTAATTTATTACTTAACACTGCAAGACCACTGTAAAGATAGAAAAATTAGGAAGATAAATTTAAATAAAACTCTTGTATTACTTGAACTTAATATTTATA
>JAOSYY010000007.1:11707239-11765885 GCA_025727935.1 Hebomoia glaucippe
GTAAGTCACTTGTTGTAATGTTCGGTTGTAATTAAAAAATAAAGCTTTTTTAAGACTTTTCGCTCATCTCCCAACGTTAACTCGTGGCCGCTAAAAATTTCTGATAACAAATATGTCTCGAGTTTATCAAGACAGCCATACATATAAGTAATACCAACAAGCAATCTAAATTTCATAACTATGGATTTCATGTCCTTATATGTAGCAATATTAAAATTCTATAAAATTCCATATGCTGTAGTGAAATTACAAGACAAAAGCTGATTTCACAATATGCGATTAATAATATTATATACGCGAGTACACGTCGGAACTAATATGGTATACACAATGTGTACACAACAAGACTACAATAACGTATATTTATAAGCAGAATAATGTGAGGGGCTTTATATAACACATATGTGGTATTTTATAATATGAATTTTCTTTTTTTAGATATATTTTCCTTCTTTTTCACATAGTAATCTCGGTGCTCTGAAAAAAATTGTGCGAGTAAGTAATTTTGTCTTGCGCTTTAGGTTATTTAACTTTTAGGTTGTTATTTTAGAGCAAAATCTTATAAGCTAATTATTTTAGTTTTAGCTTAAAACTAATATTAGATACTATTTTAGTTTTAAAAGTAAAATTGGTATTAGTTTTAAAATGAAAGGCTTTAATTTTTGGATCGTTTAGGAATGTTTGCAATTTGTTATAACATTTACGCATTAATAATCTAAAATATTTAATAAGGGAGCGTCTAGATGAATTTAAATTAGAGAACTGTCTGAAAGAATAGCTAAAGATAACACAAAAAGTAATCATACGTTTGTTTATTCATGTTTTTTTAAACTCAATAAATAAAAAAGTTATTCCTTATAATTTGATTGATAAAAACGCCTTAAGTAAAAATACAGTTTATTTAGAAATAAACATTAATAAATAAACCTACTAGTAGGAGCCTTATACAAATCGTAATAAGTACCTATTACCGGAATGAAACCCAATAGAATTAAGTTTTTAAGAGCATAATTCATAATCGTCACAATCGACATATTTTAACCGGCTTTAAAAAAGGACCTCCTCCTTTTTATGTTCGACTGTATATATGTTTTTATAATATTCAATGCTTAATCATGTATAAGATGTAAGTATGATACTGAAATTACTAATTCATATTAGATGATTCAGAATAAATATTTTACTGCAAATAACATTCAGTTAAATTTATAGGGTCATGAGAAAGAGAAATTGTTTAACGAAAAATACCTAATAAAAATACATGTTTTCTCGAAATCTTTACTGTTAGCTATATAATTAGCTAAACCCCAAATGTGATCAATATTAAAAAGTAAAACAGTAACAGATTTTGGTTAAAATATATTAACCAACATTAGAAGGAAGGAAAATTAACATCACAATATTTTTTTATTGTTATATTCATCGGATCTAGTTAATTGGTCGAAGTGTCTGTGTTCGCATGAAAAAGATTTCGGCTGGCCCGTGGCATGGAGACACTCTGCCGCCATAGCTTTTGTCCACGTATCTCTATTTCTTCGTGCCATGCTTCCTGAGTTTTCCTACATTAAAAGACATAATAAAAGCAGTTATGAACAGTTTGAATAAATAATTTATTTGCCATCAGTGGACTATAACTAGAATTTACGTGTATATTAAATATCCAGTAGATAGCGTTATAAAAATAAAATTTTATAATGTACCAAATCACAAACCTGCAATTATCTAGAAGTGGACTAGTATTAGGGAAGATATTCTGCAATATCATAAGACAAGGGATGACAACAACCGACAGAAATTGGATCTGCTCTGCTGGCTGGTTTAGACTGCGGTGACGATCCATCATGCTTAAAGGTGTGTAGCCGAGGGCACGTTCTCTGTCACCCTTATAAAATATCATCAAATTTGTTACTTAAGTTGGTTAAGATACTCTCCTAGGGAGCACTAGGCTCTTAGAACTTATAGTATCTACCTTCGAATCCTCAAAATCCTACATTATGAACCTGGTAGTTGATCTCAACTAAAAGCATATTAATGAATGCAATGATATCGATAACTTTATTGTGAATTTGTTCTGCTTATGTGTAAATTAGTTGGTGAACCGTGTAAGTATCTACAGAAATGTGCCTGGACACGGGAGTTCGACGGGAAATTCTCTTTTAAAAACAATCGAAATACCTGATTGTAAAATTCCTCGTAGACGGATTCCGAAATCGCTTTGGATACACCGAAGGGTTTACATGAGCCAGATAGATCGCTTGTTGTCATCAGTATACCCTAACACACAAACTTGCATATTATTAGTACATAATCTCTACTCATACACGTAAGTACGCCCTTCAACCGGATAGGCGACTATTTATTAAATATATATACCTATAACTTGGTTAGTGTCGTTCCACTTCAATAAGTAAATAACTTTGCTTGCTGGAAATATGTATTTATCGTTGACTTTTTAACACTAAAACTATGTGTTTATAAGATGTATAATTCGGGCTATGACTTTGTATTATATATTATAATGTAATATTTACCTTCAACATTTTCCTGTGTGAATGATTGGTCCAATCAAAGGCACAGTCGGCTAACAACGGTGTCAACTGCGCGCGTAACTGAAATTTATTGTGCCTTTTGTATTAAAAAAAACTGTATTTACGGAGCGTTGTCGACCGACTTAAATGATTTTATGAGAAATTATTCAGATTTAAACCGTTAAAAATAAATAAAAAAGTTCGAATCACTGAATTTTACCACCGTCAAAATTTTAAATTAAATCCTCGTACCGGTAATTTATTGCAGTAGTTATTCTAGTTTCCATTCTTTTTATCATATCCCGTGGACATCAAACTTCTTTAAAATTATGTTAAGCACATCTAATTATAACATATACCTACCTGAAAATATATGGCTAAGTCTGTACATAAAATGTTGTATTTTAATTCGCTCATGATCCGATCACGATCTGCTATTGATAACTTGCTTAAGAGATTCTTGTCCTGTACATTAGAAAATGTTATAGTAAGTAGTAACTAAGAGTTGAGCATCAATCGGACATATTGGAAAAATAAGGAAAATTTAGTCCTTTTCAATTTCCGTTAGGTGCAAAGTGTAATGTGTACAGTTACGGAAAATGTAAATAATATTCTTAACGCGCCATCTATTGACAACGATGCTAACGAGGTAGAAAAAATATATAAATTTAATCAATCGATTTAATCATATAATATACAAAATAAGTAATATGAACTGTCTATAACTTTATGTGAAAGCCATCAATAAAATAACACTGTTTCATTAAAAAGCCAAGACCATACGGAAGAGGAGCGAACATTTTATAACAGTTCTTAATAAGTAAACTAGAGGGTATTAAATATATATATTTTTATCATTAACACGGAACTATATCAAATAATCCATACATAAACACAACGTTGTCTTGGCTTAGTCAAAACGACACATCCTCAATTCTCTTACATCGTCGTGCACGTGAGATCGAATCATCAAAATATTATTAAGTGCTGCCAAGTAACAAACGGAAAAAGAAGAAAAAATAAATGGCTCGCGTATTTAAAGACAATAACGATAATATACTTGTGATCGTAGTAACACCAAATGTTATTACGTTTGACTTCATGTCCCTGTATGTGGGAATATTTAAATTCTATAATATTCCGTATGAAATAATGCAATTGCATGACCTTCATGCTTGATATTAAACAAACGCTGATAAAGCGGAACGGTCAGACACTTTAATATCAGACACTTGTAAGATTTAAAGAAATTATTCTTTTATAAATATTCTGCCCCGTATTGATTTCTTTTTCTAAAATACTGTGGAGGGATCTATATTTCTTGTTATTTAATTAATTTTTCTTTTACAACTGAAATATAAAAAAATTGTTTACACGGAAACAATTAACTAATTAGTTAGCATTCGTAACGTTAAATTATATTTGTTGATAGGATTTCTGTAGCTTTGTTGATTGTTTTGGTATATATTTTAATGGGTTTACGGTTTTCCTTTAACGGTATTCTAGATCACATCATGAAACAGGCAGTAAAAATACATTTATAAGTGAAAAATTATCGCTAGTAGGTACTTAGGAAAAAAAAATGGATATTGACAAAGATATCAATAATAATTTTAAGGGTCATATTTGTACACAATACTATTTTGGAATCGGCTGTAATAATTTGGGTACAATTTCGTATTCACACAGCACATAAAAAACATTAAATAGGTAGGTGTTATGTTTAAATACAAATAATACAAAGTCTACAAAAACAAATAGGAATAACATAAGATTTATAGGACTTTCAGTAAGTAACAAAAAGAAAATTGAAAATATCTAAATAGGTTACCTCTATGATCTTTTTTGCGAGGAAATAATGATGATGCTCAAGGGTGGAAACGCGGTACATACGAGCCAAAGGGTGCCTTGAGAGCTGGAGGTAGTTATTATTAAACCCTGGATGGTCCAAATCATGGCATAGGCCTGCTAGCATTAGGGCAGCTGTCTGCGAGTATTTTAAATATGGAATAAAATCAAGAGAATTCAAATTAGGCTATCATTTTCTACCAAGATTTGATTATCGTCTATTACAAAGGAACCTAATAGAAGTGTGTTCAAAATCATTATATACACGGTAATGTTGTGTATAAATTTTTTTTGGATTCTCACCTCAAAAAAATCAAAGTAACCGGTATTATTAACCAATACCAAGTACATTGTGTGTGTAAAGAGAAACGCGTGTTCTGCATTGTGATAGGGATTGCTTCGATAGCAAAGCAATACTGTAAGCACAAATTCAGCTAAATTCTGCCTTTCAAAATTCCGATCGGCGAAGGTTTCCACAAACATGTAGCAGACGAGACCTGCCATGTCTTCTTTACTTCCTTCACTGATGTGATAATCAAAGCTGAAAAAAATCCTTTATATATTTTTCGCGTGTATATATATTAAAATGTATTATTTTGTTGGGAATTCGGGAGAAATGGTATTCGTACCGAAGTTGTCGCAAAAATGTTTTTTTTCTGAGTGACTGACGCGTCTTAGCCTATTGGCTCTTAAATTCAACCGGACATTATGATTTCTTTAATTTTTGAATCAGCATTTATACGTAATTACATGTTATTAACATGTTTAACAAAATAAAACGGCGGCTGCTTTGTGCGCCATTGATGATTTGACTACGACGTTTTACGTAAGTGCCGCTTGTACCATCGCTACGGTGCCGTATCCTTTTGATGTATTTTAACTATTTTAAAAATGATTTTTTGTATTATTAACGTTTCTATTTTTAGACATTTAACGTTTTTCTATGCTACTACATATAACATGCACAAATTTGAGTATATAAATTAATTTGAAGTAACGAGTTTTTCTTATATTAACACATTATCTTAAAACTTATTTGTACCAATACGTAAAAAGAAAACTACACAAAATACCAACAAATTTTTCAATATGATGATTTAGTAAAAATGTACTATAAATAAAATACGACTATGTTTGCAGCTAAATTAATTTTAGTAAGTAGTTGAAAACCTTCGAAAATTATTAGCCGGTAAAACAACTCCATTAGTCTCCATTAACTCTTCGAGATCATGTCTACATGGAAGAAGATGTAGATTCATCAGATTTGAATACACCTCATTGAGATTTTCCTAAAAACAACTTACAGTTCTAAGAACGTTTAGAGAAATAATACGAAATATAGCAATAGTAATGTAAAATTTTATACATGATATATCTTCCTTGTCTGCATATTATAGAAATGCACTATAAGCGCGCAATAGTTCACGAATACGCCGAATATTATTTCGTCGTCTCGGTCAAATGGTTGGGCGTTTGTTTTATTTGTAAGTTGCACGACACCTGATGGACTTATTTAAAATTAGATTTTTAGAAAACTATTCTTACTTCACCGTAGATCATAATATAAAAAATATTGAAGACAACTTATAAGGACCAAACCTCTCTGTAAAAATTATTACCAATTACACCATTCTTGTCCTTAATAGGTGATACAAGGCTGGTTCTGACGACAGTGCCTGTGGTGGGATCTATTTCCTTGGAGAAACGAGGGTCACGGTAAGCATCACGAATGTTCAGAATTTCTCCCGTGCGAGCGACCAGCCCTGCTGGAGTTTGTTCTCGTCTGAGGCTGATAAGGAGTATTAATTTTTATTTTAATACCTTATAAACTTAACTAATAAAATACCTTTTGTTTGAATAAATGAATTTTATGTTCCAATTTGTTTTTTTATTATTTCCCTATCAAATAATGCAAAAGTATAAACTAATAATAACTACGAAATTAAATCACACAGTAATTACGTAAATCATTAGACTTATTTTGCTGCGGTAAAATACAAAATACTTTACAGATACATATAAACCTGTAATTGTAATATGATTAATGAAAAAGACCGTATCTTTTCCATGCCCCATGAATCTAAAGATGGAAATTCTGCTTATATAATTTTATGATCATATCTAGATAAATAAAAGTGAGACTATACTCATGAGGTACACCTGCTTCTAATTATATTCGTCTGCATCTACATTAAAAGGTTTTCGTTAAGTATAAATTATTAAAAGCCGACAGTCGATAAAAAACTTTCCCAATAACTATAAAAGATTGCTAAGATTTCTTACTTAACTTTAATTTTCTTCCGTGGCATTGTGGTTTTTTCTGAGCTCCAACCATCATCCCACATATCAGCCTGGATGTGCTGACCGACGTGTTCACTGTCAATAATGAAGAAGCTGCTTCTCATAGCGCCTATGAACGACTTTATTACAGCCTGCAATTAAATCCATAGTAACGTTATAAATGTAAAATATAATTACAATTGTATATTAAAAGAATTAAATGTGGATATGAATTGGACCTTGTGGAAGGACAAAAGAAATGGCTTTTTATAAATGACACTCGGTATTTCGTAAGTGCGAAATACCTAGTTTCGTTTCCCTTTTTAGCGTTTTTGCTCATTCTGTGTAGCAGGAATTATTATTTTAAGTAAACCACTTGATCTTGATGTAGCAAATTACCTTTAAAACGTTACCCCGGTATCGGTATCTACAGATGTTTGATATAACGGTGGTAAAGAGTGATTAATTCAAATTATGTATTTATGATCATATATTTATATATATTATAAGTCAAATCAAAGAATTACGTACTAGCATATCAGTGAGCATGGTATCTATAGAGGCCAGGTCACAGAAATAGTTTTGCAGCAAAGCTCTCAGCTCATTGTTGAGATGTGCAGTCTTCTGCAGTGTGATCCTGGCCTGAGCTTGGTGTACGGCAGCCCCGGCCCAGCAAGCTATACTTACTACTGTATACACTATATTCTAGAAGAAATTGTACAATGATCTGGTAAATATTGTCTAGTTAGTTATATGGCAACAGTGTCTATAAATTTTTATTACATTCTTACAATATTTAGTTTTGCCAGGCACGTTCTGTAAGAACTTAACATTAAAGGCTACGCTACCAATTCAATAAATCTTAATTTATGACTGTATCAATAATTTTAAATATTCAATATTCCATGTAAATATTATCTTTCATGAAAGACTATGTAGGCAGGTATAATATATCTACATATTTCCTTAACTTTCACAGATTAAATACATATTTTATGTTAAATTAGTCCTCCAATGTCTTCGAACTGTACTAACATTGTCATAAGGTTCATTATGCATTCTGTACAATTCAAGAACGGCATAACACTCGCCATCTGGTTTCAAAACGGGCATACACAATGCGACTTTTGCGTCTATCCACTTCAAACCCTCAGCAAATCTGCGATCACGCTGAACATCTTCTATCACCAAGTATTCTTTCGTGAAAGCAACGTGAGCTGACGCTACTTTACCTTCCTCTAAATAAAACAGTGACGTGGTAAGCGAATTGGATTCAAGATAAAAAAAAAGGTTATAGTTAGCGTTATAGTTTCGCTTTGTTATACAATTTTTCAACTGTTTGGAACTAAACAAATAATTGGCAACCAATAATGCAATAAATAATAAGATAAACCATACAGTGTTCCTCTGTAAACCCAGTCATTACAAACCTATAGGGATATTCACTTCATGGCGCTCAGGATTTTTTGTGTTTTGAGTCATTAGAATTATTTCATTTTTTATTGGATCCACAACATAAACAAATACTCCTGAAATTGGGTAAAGTCATCGTAAAATTCTTTATCACTGACTATATTGATAGAAATGATGCGGATGAGTATACATATGATACTAAAAATTTTAATAGTTTTGGTCTTGGTCTCCTTTGGTAAGGCTATTAGAAACCGCAGACACTAACGTCCGGTTAGTTTTAATAGCCAATAGGCTAAAAATGCGAACGTCCTCCAAAAAAAAAGTATCCTCTGCAATTAATAATCTAAGTAAGCATAGAAATACATATTGTAAGCAAATGTTAAACTACTTCTAATCGCCAAATAGAATAAAAACTATGCAGGTAACTAGATACGTAGTTCGGTGACGCGGAATCATCAGGCCAATTAGAAGTTAAAGCATGGTTTTGGTTTACTTTAAAAAAATTTGGTCCCTACTTTAATTTAAATTTGATATCTTTAGACAAAACCCTATCAAACGAACCGGAACTATTTGTAACGGCTTTTAAGACGTTAGCAGTTTCATATAGCAATGAGTTTAAATCTACAGTATCTTCAAGAAACACGGTAAATCTATTTATATCCAGGTATGGTCCTTCTTTCACCTCTTCTTTTTGATCTTTTCGTTCAATTTGAGCGTATGGTGCTATAACTCGTCTAGTAATTTTATCCAACTTATCAGATGGTACTAAGAAGTGTGATTGTACTTTAGACACATTATGCTGAAGAACATCTTCGCTTTGTTTTATGGTATCTAATCGGCTTTTCACTGATTTAACAGTACGCGGCGTAGGATCTACCATGATTAAGTTATATTTTCTCAGTAAATAATCTCTTGTCAGTGTCAACATTGACATAGCATGGCATATTTTTTTAAATTAAATATAAGCCCTGAATAGACCCACTAGATTAAAGTTTATATGGAACAAGGACATTAAAGCTATAATTTCTTTTTTATAATGAGTTTGACGTTCTTAATGAAAGATGTCATTTCAGCTATGTATAATTATTGAATCTTTCACTCTACTTTGTTAGGATTTTTTAAATTAAACTGCTTTGCTTTTCTGTCAATGAACTGAATTTATTTAAAAAATCAATACACATGAAAATGTACACTACTTAATGATACCTCTTATTATAGGTGAAGTTTGTATATTCACATAAAATAGGGTCAAACCAAAAAAACTCGATGTTAACCTTTTTTAAGATACTGTACATTCACATTAGACATCTTTGTTTACAAAAATAAAATTTAATAATTATGGAATAATTTGCCATCAGCACATTCGAAACTATACATTCACCATTATTCATAAACATAATGGCTAAGAGGTAATTTATGTTTGGAAGTAAGATTGTTAATCTAAGACTACTCAACATGAAACCAATAATATTATATTAACATATCACATTATAAAGTTACATATACCATCAATATATTTTACATATAAAAATGATTTGAATTCAATGTACACTTAAATGCAGTGTCAGTCTGAAAAAGGTAAGCCATAATCAGTAAATCACCAGTTGACACTTTAGGGCCAAGTAATTGGTTTTCTTTCCTTTTTTGGTGGTGTACACTCTGTAGCTAGGGTAACCTGCAAAAGTAATTATAAGGCATTAAAATATTTAATAATAAAAACAATTACACTTAATAGATAATAAACCAGGTTTACCCATACATATAAAAATTATTCATACTGGCCTGGTTCACCCATTTTGAATTTTTAGGGTCCATAATGAAATAAAAGCTGCCTAAATTATTATTTATAATATTGGCTAATTCAATCCCAGTTCAATCAAAAGTTATAGCTGTCTATAAAATTAGCCAAAACAAAGTGTTCAAAATGTCCTACAAAACTTCAATGAAATAATAATATTTAGTCCTGCAACTCAGTTTAATTCATAAATAGAAATATAAGTTTTACTTGTATAACAGTTTGGTTAATTTGCATTGATTAAAACACTATCAAGAAAACAACATGTACAGTTATGTGGGATTATCAAATTAAAGTACATAGTAATTTGTCATTTATAATTTTTGTGCAGTAAACATTATTCTACAAAACATTCACAATAAATCTAAAATATACTAGACCAAATTACCAATTTTTGAGTCACTTAGCACTTTTTTCTGATGACTAAGTTAAGCAGCATTGGTTCCTTGTGTATATAAAAATTAAATATATGCAACACTTATATGTATTCAAAAACTTGTAAAGAATATTACAGTAATGATATATACTTACAGAATCAATTGGAATTTTTCTTTTAAATTTATCAGGTTCTTTAGTCAAATTCGTATCTAATTTTATTCTCTTCATATGTCCTGATAGGAGATCTGGTGGAGGCTTTAATCTGTTATCTTCTGTCCAATTTGAGTTTAAATGTTTTTTATTATTAGATATGTGTGCACTTTCGATTGTATTACAGTTAGGTGACGTATCGGGGCTGATATTTCGATTTTTATTTAAAAGCTTCCCTCTACCTGTGTCCTTGTATTTTCGCTGCCCATAGGGAACACAGAAATGATGAAATATCGTTAATAACTCATCTCTATGCATCGTATGTATATTTGGAATTCTTAAGTGCCTCTACAATAAAAATATACTAGAATACATAACATTAATTACAGTAAGAAAGTATCGACCACAATATTGTTTTTTACCTCTTGGATAATGAGTATAAGCTGCTCATTATTCATCAATTCTGGGTGTAACAACATATCACAAGGCATTGCCATAATTTAAGATAACATAATTAAGAATGTCTGTTATACTTAATGAATATATAATAAAAAAATATTGTATAAAAATAGCCGCCAATAACAATAACCTCTACTTGATATACACAGCACTGACAGTTTGTACTCTATACTTATATATATATATATATAATCAAATTCAATCAACGTTATACAGACCAAATTGAGATATTACTCAAATAGGTGATTCGAGACAAGTAAGAAGTATACAGTATTCTATTATAGCTGCTAGACAGTAAGTATCAATTTAAATAAAACAATAATTATGTGACGGGTCGATTCCAAAATAAAAAATAAAGTGTTTTATGTAGAAGCTATTGGAGTTTTATTAATAATTGTTACGTATGTGAAGAATGGAACATGAAGTTGTAGCTGTAGGGGTTGTCAATGTCAATAAAGTAAAAGTAATGTCAAAGTGAGGCAAACAAAATTCGCAAGCCTCAGCCAGCGATCTAACTTTAATCAGTTGTCAATTGTCATTCTGTTGTTTCGTGTATGATTGTTTGCTTCACCTGTAAATTTTCTGAATTTATTTTCGATATTCGAAACAAACATAAATTAAAACGCTTTCTGCTTTGTCTTTATGAAATTTTCATATAAATTTGCACGATTTTCATAGAAATAATTTAGCTTATCTAAGATCTTTTTTAAAAAATAAGCGGCGATTTATTTTAATATAAAAAATAAACAACATTCTGAACAAATACCCACATGTTACGAAAAAAAGTTCTCGAAAAGCTGTGTTAAAAGTGAGATAAAATAGCGGGCAAATGCAAAACGTCCTCGGGAAAATATCGATGTACGATTTGGACGCAGAGGTGTGTGTACGGTGGGACTATGTTATTTCTCAGTGCCTTAGCGATCGGAGTGATATCTGGGCTTCAGAATGGTACACTGGAGTTAACGACAACGGACAGTGACATTGCTTCGTCAACCACAGAAATGGGGTTAATGGAGACTGCGAAAGTGCCTGAAAGTGGAGATATCGTAAATGTAACGATTCAGGAACGACCCTCGATGTGGGATCTTTATATAAACCACTGCCCGCGATGGAGGCCCATGAACCATATATTTTTCCAAGTAGCCAATGTGTTCTTTCTGTTATCATTCTTGGCTCCTCATACGCCGAGCGGTTTGATCTGGTTGCGGGTGGCTCTCATCCTCGGCTGTACGTTCTCAGGTCTGTGGGCTTGGAGTATTGAGTGCTATATGGATTCTGTACTTTGGAACAGTGCATTTATCATCATAAACTTTGTGTACTTTGCTATACAGTTTTATTTGATGCGACCAATCAAATTCCATAAAGAAATTGAAGAGGTGAGTAGAATTTTTTTTAGAAATACATTTATACAAATTTATATTTACCTAAATTCACTATCTTATCTTTTAATTATTTATATCTGTGTATTACAAGACTGGCATTGAGGATTTTGTTCAAGTTCTAATCCACCTGGTAGATATTTGTTAATAAATTGTACTGGTATATGTATTATATATTTCATTTATCAATACTCAGAAGTGTAAGCAATATTGATAAAGATATTTTTATATTTATTGATCAATATTAAAACATATTTGAAGTTATTTATTCATCTTTTTTCTTTTTTATTTTTATTTATGATTTGTGATATGATATATATCATTATAACTATTTTTCTACATATATTTGATGTTGAAATTGTCATTATTGCAATTACGTTAATTGAAAAGCCTATTTTCCTTAAAATGAATTATATAATGGAGTGAAGTTCGAGATATATTTACTATCTTTATTAATAATTTTATTGCATTCAAAGTTTTCATATATTTAAAAAAAAAATTATAGAAATTTAAAAAATAATATGACTTATGCATTTATTTTTTATATTCATAGATCTTTGTGGTTCTAAAAAGTACTTTAAAATTATCAATAATTTATTGAAAATTATATTTACATGAAATTACAGTATTGGTTAAATGATTAGAACTACACATTCTTTAACTTTATAATACCTTCATTTTATTACTTACTTTCAACTGTCAAATATTTTAACGGAAAATGTTATATCTACTTTTCTAAGCGACTGAAAGAAATGAGGCTGTTATGATATATTATGTTTTAGTTATTTTATGAATATATTTAAAATTAACTATTGAGGGTAATTTGATAAATAAAAGTTTACACTTCAAATACATGTATATTATCCTGTGTCTTAGAGTGATTAATATCCATATTGCAGATTTACATAATATAAGAGTTAAAATATATAAGTTCTAAAATTTTAAGTGTACTATTTTGTAACTACTGATTTATTGATACATAAAGATATTTCTAATGAGACAAAGCTACAATATGCTCAATAATACCTTACTCTACAATATCTATGTTAATGAATTATAATCTGTCATTTTGAATAGTATCCCATATGGTATAAACAAGCCATAATTATGTTTGCTCCAATGAATCATGTTCGTTTCGAAAGTCAATATATAGTCCGAATACGACATTGGGTTGCTATGGAGGTTTTAGTTGTGGTATAAGTAACAATAGAACTAACTAAAATATCATTGAGAATAAAGTATTTGAACGAGAACTAATAAAGAATTTTCATATCTCGAATACAAGGCACGTTACGTTGTTTTCCGATTAATCTAGACAAAGCAGCCAGTAATATCTTATAGCGGGAATTGTAAAAGATATAAATTATAGGCCCAGTGATACTTAACTCACTAGCAAGTGAATGCTTATGTAATCCAAGACTTAATAAAACACTAGGCTGGGAAAGACAACGCATGACTTGATATATTATTTACAATTATGTTATAGGAGTAATATGTAGGTTAATTTAAACTATTCCAAGGAATTAACGTAGAATGCCTTATGCGATGTTTTGGAATTATTTAATTACATACACAAATATTCAGATACGCTTTCGCGTTTAAATTAAATTCTTTTGAGGTAAAGCATCAGAGAAGCAAAGTTATATCTCAAGTTTTAAGTTGAAACATTGACGTCGCTGCTGCTCTTTCCGGTGTTACAGCATTCTATTAATTGGCATCCAATCAGATTACTATGTTTGAAATTGAAGGCGGGTTACATTAACTAAATTAAATAAATATAAGGTTGAAAGACATCTCTCTTCCCCTTTTTTGCTTTTTTTTCAATACCTTATAAAAAAGTGTTACAGTGATCGGATTTAGTTCAAATATGCGCCGTTTTGTTCGATAATCTGTTTCCATCTAGACGGCAACTTCATAATACCTCCCTGGTAAAAGCGCCCCTCCTTATTTGCGAGGAACTCGAATAGCCATTTTTCACAAGGCTCTTTTGAGTTCAACTTTACACCATCAAGGGCGTTCGCCATGGACAGGAACAGGTGGTAATCACTTGGCGCTATGTCCGGGCTATATGGTGGATGCGTTAAAACCTCCCATCCGAGCTCCCGTAGCTTCTGACGAGTCATCAACGAAGTGTGTGGTCTGGCGTTGTCCTGGTGGAACACTACACCCATCCTGTTGGCCAATTCTGGACGCTTCTGGTCGATTATCTCTTTCAAGGGGTGCAGTTGTTCGAGGTAGATGGTAGAATTAAGCGTCTAGCCATATCGGAGCAGCTCATAGTGGATGATTCCCTTCCAATTTCACCAAACACACAGCAAAACCTTCCTGGCCGTCAATCCCGGCTTGATCATTGTTTGGGACGATTTACTGGCCTTCGACTACGACCGTTTTCGCTTGAAATTGTCTTATGTGATCCATTTTTCTTTGCCAGTCACCATTTTTCGCTTAAAAATAGGCTGAGTTCGTTCCGTTTCAGCAGCATATCACAGGCGTTGATTCAGTCCAGAAGGTTTTATTTGCGTCAAATCATGCAGCACCCAAACTTTTTTTATATCCAGCCTTCTGCAGATGATTAAAATTGTTTGGTGACTAACTCCTATCTCCTGGGCGATGTCACGAGATGCCATACGCTGGTTTAACTCGATGTTTTCCATGATTTGATCAGTATTCGTCGTCACAGGTCTTCCACAGGCTTGCTTATCCATGGTGTCGTTTTAACTGTATCTGAATCGTCGAAAATATTCCTCCGCGGTTACCATCCATACCATACCATCACCATACCACCATTCCCCAAAACATCATTAATCTCACGGAACGTTTCTCTAGCGGATTTGTCTTTAACGAAAGAAAACTTTAAAAAAGTGCGAATTTCGGCGTTAGTAAACTACATGTTTACACGTCTACAATTGTTGAACGCAATATCAAAACTAATCATGCATAATGCATGCGTCGCTTTATAGGTTATGTCAAGACCTTTCAAATGATGTGTAGTATTACTAGATACGAGCTCTATAGCGCTTTGTACATAGCCGTGAAATTCAAAAGACAAAAAGGCCGAAGGGAGGGATTTTTTAACCTATTGTTAATATTTGTTGCCAATAATTAATTAATGACCTGAAAAATAAGATGTACCTACATTTTGTTTTATTATTATTTATGAGGGTAATTTTAATTATATTTGTTTCAAATCTATGTTGTTAATTATATAAGTGAAGCTCACAAAAGTAGGAGTTGTTGAAAAGAACATACGAATTACTTACTCTTAAAATATAGATATAGTTAGGCCCGAGGTGAAATGATTTTGACATCTCGACGGAACAGCATAAGTTATAATTACAATTGCACCATTGGCCCTATAGTAAATATATTAATGTAGCAAACGTGATTTACACTTTCCGTAGTAAAATATTTTATTTAACTATATTTTTATTTCGGAAATAAAAAATATCTTTATGACGGAATATATTGTAAAGGAAACCGCTACAAACATATAAAGTAAAAGAACGCCTCAGTTCTATCCGTAAGTGCAATTTCCCGGTAAAACGTTGTCGTTCACTTCATTGTCTGCAGGAAGACGGGATATTTATTGCGGGAAATTGCGACTATGCCATAAAAAATCTATAAGAAATAAAATATATTAATATATCTGTATTTCATCTGATAATTCCTGTTTCAACTTCAGATAAAGTATACAAATATATATAATTTTGTTATTATTTTTTGCAACTAATTTGTATGATTACTATAATTTTTATACTGTTCATGGTATAGTGGATAGTTTATTGTATACATTACAGGAAATATGTAAAGTAGTTTTTTTTTATTTTTTATTTAGAATATTCAAACATTTGTAGACTAAAATCGAAACGCGAATTACTGCACTTCATGACTTTTTCCTTTTGTATATAGTTTCGAAAGGAAATTCGATGCTTTTCCTACGCGTTTACTGTTCTTAAATAACCAGATATGTGTATTTTTAAAGCTTTTATTTCAGTTAGTAAAATAAGTTCTATAAATTTACAACAAATTGTGTGAAAGAGTCATTTAACTTAGATAAAACTGGGTTAAGTGTTCTCTATATCGGACAATAGCTTCAGTTGTGGCTAACAGTATGGATTTAAGTGAATTTTAAAGATTTTTCATAATTTTTTTACAAACAACAAGTGTTCATAAAAATATTTTCTTTATCCCGCCCTTTACATACACTATATTTATCGTAAATCAAAATAGCACTTACTACACAGTACAGAAATGAGGAATCCGAGAGTCATTGTTTGTTTAATTGTTCTAAAACTCCGTTTACACAGATTTCGTGAGCTGACAGCACATACTTACAATATTACGCGAGTTATCCAATTAAACTTAAATGTACATAATAAAGATGATAGTTATTAGATAAGAGGATTCTGTTCAATGTCAGTACCTATACATGTGCCAATGTAAGCGGTTAGCACAGACTAGATAATAATATTACCACGCTCTTGATTAGTATTTTATGTAACACTAGAAATGAGTCCAGGTTTCGCATGGCTGTAATTTATAATAGTAGCGAATGATAAGACATATTTACAAAGATTTGTAATTATGTGCATTCAAATTTTTCTCAAAATTTCTAAATACTATTGAAAATCTTTCATAAAAAAAGTTGTAGTGATTCTCTTTATAATACCGTCAGAAAAGCCTTCTCTTACTTTTTTGGTCTAAACCCCAATTTTGCCCTTAAAATAATTCCCGTTATACATTATGCCAATAAAAATGAACCTCATATCATTTTCTCAAAGATTTCATATATTTGATAGAATTTGCAAGTATAAAGGCTTGAGAAAGTTTCGTTACATTATATGAAACGCTCCATCGTTAAGATTAGTATGTAATGTTAGTGTAGAATTCGTGACAGGCTAAATTACGTCTCACTTGAATATTACAAATGCTCATTACTCTTACTTTCATAGAGACTTGTCACTGTGCCGGTACAGTGACTGATTATAGCGTAAGTTGTACATGTGTTGTCACTAAAATTCATAATAATGATACAAACACTTGTGAAGACGTGATAATACTTAAAACTATAGAGATCTATATGAAAAATTAACAATTTAGTTAGCCATCTTAACATAAAAAACCGATAAAAATATATTTTATATTTTAGGTCGTTATAGGGTTAAATTAATTTATTCTACATGGAAATTAGTGGAAGTTTCTTCTCATAAGTACGCTAAAACGAGATACTCACAGATAGAAATTAACTAGCTTTCTAGATTTTTGAAAATAACTTTTATCTTACCTCTATTGTTGAATAATACAGCTGTAATTTTCTCTCATTTTTTCTTTAACGGTTTCGTCTTTCGTTTAGTAACTCTTGATAATTCAGCGTTATTAATAATGTATATAATTTGAAAATAGATTGTGCTATACCATTGCGCGTCATCGAGTGGTAATCTTTTTATAATATACTAGCTGACCCAGCAAACATCGTTTTGGCACATAAATATATAGGGATTGCTTGTAGAGGGGTCAATATTGGGTTTTGTATGTATTTTTATACGCTGTATCATAATAATAAAAATAAAAAATTGCATATTTAGGCGTGAACCATTCTTAACATTTAGGGAGATGAAAAATAGATGTTATCCAATTCACAGACCTAACCAAAATGCACACAAAATTTCACGAACATCGGTCGAGCCATTTCGGGGGAGTTTAAGCACAAAAACCGTGGACACGAGTTATATTAGAATATTAGACTTTTAACCGTATCAAATAAGAATTAAAAATATAAAGTCCTATATAATAATGTTTTCATCTTAAACTAAGTAGTACTAGACGTAAGCCTGTTTATATTTAATGTCTAATATTTCTGTAACAGTACTTTAACTCAATTCTGTTATTTTCTTACTTATCTTGTTAGATAAGTGTACCTGAAATACAGGGTCTCAATCAATGCGATATCATACACGATCGAGTTTCGTAGATATACAAAATTAACATAGAAGGCGCCCATCATGATCTAGATCTTATATGTATTGTATATGTTTAACCTCATTCAATTCTGTTTAAAAGATTTTGTTTGTTGTTCATTGTATTTCTGAACGACTGATATGCGTCATCTGTTCCTCCGTAGATACAAGCAAAGGCAAGAATCCTTTTAACTCCGAAGTAGCAGTATTATCCAAGAAGTATAGTTTTGAAGTAACTTAGCTTGTATATTAAATTTGGAAGTTTATTCACTGGTGGAAATTGAGAACAGAACGGATACATTCTGAAAATTAAACTAAAACTTGCATTGACTTATACGTTAAAGTAATTGTTTGCGGTAAGCAAACAATTACTTTAACCAAAATGTTTATTAATAGTTATATATATAACTATTCGTTTGTAATTATTATATAGGATATAATAATTGCAAACGAATAGTTTTATTCAATTTTATTTGTTTAAAATACCGGTATTGCAGTTGTTGCATATTTCCATAAAACATCTAAAAATATTTGAGGAACTTTCATTTTAGTTACCATTCCGAAAGTGAAGAGAATAATTTTAATTGAAAAAATATGGATGGATAGATATATGATTTAAGAAATATTTCATCGAATACGAGAAAAATTTAAATCTGTAGTTGTTGGTAAAATAAGTGTAGCCAATTAGTTTAAAATCCAAAAAATTTATAAGTATTACGTTCCCAGATTACAGCAACATTGAAAGTAAGATATTAAGCAACGTAGAATCCTAGTTATATTTTCCGATAACAATGCGGTCTGTTTAATAATTCTGACCGCATCATATCGTGCCATTAAAATTTATTGGCGAAACGCAAAGTGTTTCCAGTTTTATGCTCCAGTCCCGTCATTCGGTGTTACAGAAAAAAATAGAGATTTAATTGTAATATTCGTAAAGTTCTTAAATTAATTATTTTAAATATCAAAGTAGGATTCGTGCGGAATTTTACACCTTAGATTAATTTTCAATGAAACTATAAATACATATATGAAACTACCTGATCTGCTAGTTTACGCAGCGGACGCAACTGAAGCCCTCAAAGAATTGTACTTATTACGTTTTTAAAACATTCCTCATTGATGCTCCGCTCCCATTATTCGTAGCATGGTGCTGTGTGGTCTTTCTCGAAAAATGGGCAACCAACAATGATAGAATATTTCAATTTAAATCGTTTTATTTGGTTTTATCCAGTGAACTGCCATCGTATTTATCTCTCGTTAATGCCAGCTCGAAATGTGGACATTGAGTAATCTTTGCCATTTGCGTTGGGTTATAGTTTAAGGCTTCGGTCCAAACTACAAGTAACTTTATAAAAAATTCACTTTATTGTCTATGTTTAGTGTTTATGACTGCGTGGGTTATAAATATTTAACCACATATGGAAGTGATGATAAATCTGAGCTATAAACAAGAATAATAGAATTATGTAGAACTATATACGTTTACTACTGTATAGTGGCTAGGTTATATGATTTTATTATTTATGAAATTAAATTTTTGTAGAATATTCTCACCGGCAGAGACGGTTCCCTTGGAACATAATTGAAAGTTACAATCTTTAGTTTATTATTGTTCTAACGATCTATGTATGTATTCGCTCCTTCTTTCTCATCTGATATTACTATTACCATGCCTATATTAATCGTTTGACAAGTAATTATTGTCTGGAACATACTTACCTACTAGGGATAATATCTATACAAATTATTAAAATTGGATTGTCTGTTTGTAATCTTAAAATTACCGCTTTTTACTAAATGTATATGGTTGCATACCAAAATCATATTTTTTACAAATTTTGTCCGCCTGTCTGTAAGTTCCGATTTAATAAGGAGTTAAATATAGAATTGCTTTTATTTTAGAGAATATATTTATTTTGATTAATTAATAAAAAAAACTATTCGTTGCGAATGAAGTCGGGAACAGCTAGCCATAAATAAAATTTGAATTGTTGATCATGAATATGATTGTTATTTTGTTATGCAACTACTTTATATGCGACAGATACCCGATGGGGTTGTAATGTTGGTCATCGAACTATCCTAAATGCCGGAACAATTAAGATAAAAAATTTCTTAGCGTATATAATTATTAATGCTTCATTTCGCCTAAACTATTTAAAACAAAGAAATAATCGTTGCGTTGACAATCCCACGATTTGATGTAGATGTGCATATGAAATAACATGTTTATTAACTATAATCTTTGTCATAGATTAGTGTATACTACCTGCATGTATCATTATAGTCTTTTACGTAAATTATATATTGTTATATTATCGGTAATACACCGATTTTATTGCAGTATAAAACTACGCGATGTAGTATAAATTGACCTGTTTTATATTAACCCCTATTTGTGTTCGTTCCTATGGGTGTAGGTTAATAGGGCGGGGTGAATGACATTTCTACGGTATGAAATAAGTGTCTATATAAATTAGTACAATACATATAGGCACTGAAACTAAATGTTTAACCATAATGAACTGGTGTTCATCATTTCATCTGACGCATTACTTATAAATCGTATTATGATTTTGTTTATTAGGTACGCTTTCTCTTCTCAATTTTTAAACAGATTTTCTTGAATTTAGGTAAAAAGGAAATGAAGATACGGATCTTTCTATTAGTTATAGGCGAATATGAAACTTTGAAAGTTAAGAAAGAGTTGAAGGTTAGGTTAGAATTTCGCATGAAATAGTCTTTTTTACAGTTTCTAATTATTAGTATATGACGTGTGTCAAACCACCATAGTTCGTATATAAAAACTTTATTTATTATAGAAAATTATTTTCATGATGATCTTTGAGAGTCCATTGATATCTGTCTGTATTTGGGCAGATCGCTCATAAAATAACATGATCTATGTTATCGCTGTTCCAACTCTTCTCTAGCCTCAGGGCATAATTAGTGAGCAAGGTCCAGTGCCAATAGAACATGCCAGATTTCAGCTACACTAATGACATAAGTAGTTGGACTATAAAACAGACTGACCTACTTTTGTTATTTGTTACAGTCTTCGGGATCGCTTTTCATGATTAAAAGCTTTTCGCGTTCTTTCTGTTTTTATATTTCATGCTTTGCTATTGTCGCTTTATATAATGTAAATAGTTGAATATAAACAAAAGCACTGTTTAATTCCTGGCTCCATAATTATATCAGCTCGAAGGTATCATATTCATGTATTATCAATATCGAACTACACACAGTTTCATTTAAATATAATAAAAATTATTAAAATTAATGCTACTAAAATTCTGTTAAGGACTGAAGTAATTGTTTCGTACTAAGTCGTAGTGTATGCTCTTCATGAAACAGTGCGTTATCGTTAAACTTTGAATATATTTTAATAAAATCATTTAATTTAGTGTTAAAAAAAGTTCCAAACCTTCTATTCACCAGTATAATTTAAACATTTAAAAACAGTGTTGCCCCAAGCTTTTTATTATTGTGTTACTAAATAGCAATTTCACTGAAATTCAGCATCTACAACTAAGCAACACACATATTTAACACCCTTTAGTGGATGCAGCACCTTATCCGAGTGAATCCAATACCGTGTGTGTCTTTGCCACGATATGTTACGTTATGTCGCATTGATCAATTTATGCAAAGGCGCCGCATCCCAAACAAGTCTTCCGTCCAATATTGCATCATACACGCCTAGAGTTCAATTTCATTTTGTCTCCACGGCATTGATTCAGTTCTGTTTACTCGATTCCATTCGGAGATATCGTGTTATTGTTTATTTTTATAAGTAAAATTCACCAAAAAGAATGCTATATAAGTACCAAGAACCTCAGATGAAAACGGTTATATTACACGTAAGTTTAAATATAAAAAAAATAATAGAGACAAGATTATAAACATGGTTTATTTGAATGAAGATAATATAATTGAGGAAACAGCCGTAGAAAAATATTTACTTCTAAATATAATCTAATAAATATATGAGTAAAGTATGTATATAGGGTTAATAAACTGAACTCCTGAACAAAGGCAGAGTGCATCATCCGTCAATAATGCAAGTTATGTCGGGGCAGGTAGGACTATCGTGCAAAAACTTACCACGTGAATAGTTTTTGCATGATTTTATTTTCGATCGAAATTGCTTCTAAGCTTTTGTTATTGAATTGTGAAACAGAACCTTGTGTTTTTGTGAATATTTTACGCTCGGAGAAGACGCATTTGGCCGAGTTAAAACTTTAAGAAGGTCAATTTTTTTATAATATGTATCATACAAATACACTATACTCGTATGTTTATACTTATCTGTGCGTATAAATAAATTTGAAGTGTCTGTTATATAAAGATTTATTTTTTAAACGTATATGTACGATAGTTAGCACAGAAACATAATTTATAAAAAAAAAATGTTTGTCGTATTGTTAGTTATTGTCTCCAAAACAGTTGAACGGAGTTTGATGGGGCTTTTACTACCAGCTTGCTAAACTTCTAAAGAGTAATTTTGATTACTTTTATGTAATTATCATTATTAAATTGATGCGGGTGAAAGCTCAGGGCATCGCTAGTATTATGACATGTTTTATATAAGAAACTTTGAAATATATCAATTGTATCTTGTCACTAACAGACATTTTTTGAAAAAAAATAACACTCATTTTTATTTAATATTACTGTACATGCAATACCAATAAACATATTTGGTCAATACCCTATACTTATTATTATTTTATGTAGATTTGCTCTATATACCTCGCGATAGTGGTCAGGTACAACGGATGTCACGTTTTCGCTATTTGTGCTGTGTTAATAAGTTGCGAGCAATTGATCGATACTGGATAATTAAATAATTACCATTCAATTCTCGTCTAGTTCTGATTGCAGGTCCTTTAATATGAAGAAAAATATTACTGACTAT
Source organism: Hebomoia glaucippe (assembly GCA_025727935.1). Taxonomy (NCBI): domain Eukaryota; kingdom Metazoa; phylum Arthropoda; class Insecta; order Lepidoptera; family Pieridae; genus Hebomoia; species Hebomoia glaucippe. Next base: position 11,730,348 of record JAOSYY010000007.1, read on the forward strand.
TGAGTTATTGTAACCCAGTGTTTGCTGTTACATATAAACATACTAAATTTGAGTAAAATAGTCAAGGCAATAAAGGTGAAACGTGGCCATACGTTATATTAGATTAAAAAATAATAAAAAATAATAGGACTTTCTAAGCAACACTCGAGTAAATATTTTTTTGTGAACCAAACTAATACATAATTACTTTTCAATTAATTAATGCACATATATATAAGAGTTTAATAACAAAGGTAAAAATGCGGATGTAATATAGGAAAAAATATTAAGAAATACTTATAATATGCAATAATATGTATAAATTATTAAAGATGACTTCTGAATTTATTAAATTAAAGATATTTTTGGTCTGTTAATATATACTATCTGTATTATGTAACGTGGCACTTCCACGAGTATTTTTGTTCGAACGCATTTTCGTAAGTGTTAACTTATTACAATGCAAACTTATGAATTAGGAAATATGTTTAATGCTAAATGCTATTATTATTCTTTATATTATCTATACAAGATTAATAGTCTTTATAGTTTGTGTTCACATCCTTAAAGCTAAACTTTATATCTTTTTTGACCATAGAATAAACGTTATGATACCACGGTTAACTTTAAGTTACGTATTCCAATTTTATGACAAATCGTTTTTATTTTTGTTAAATCGAAAGAGCATCTATAGCATAAAATTTGAATCACACTTTTTTCTGTGCTCTCACGTTTACTAATTTTTATTTTTGATACGAAAATTTGTAATTCCTAAAAGGTGTCCTCTTTAAAGGTCCATTTAATGCAAAAAAATCAAATAGATGATAATAACAATACGTGTTTTAAAAATGGAATTAGAATTTGAACTTATTCCTAAACTAGCGTAATTTATTACTCTGAAAAGGAAAAATATATTTTGCTATTCTTACATTAATAATTAATAAACGAAGTATACATGTTAAGTAATTAATATAACGGAAACATTTGTAAATTAATATCTCTTGTAATTATTATAATTACAGGCTTTCCAATGTACGTTGTAATTATGCCATTTTGAAAAACAGCATATCACTAGCATGTTAGTAATATTACTATAGTGGTCGGTCATGTCTGATTTATTTTTGTGTAACAAAATTTAAGGAATAATTCAGGTAAACAACAACAGTCTATATCCTGAAAAGATCGAACCCAAAGGCTATATTTATCGTTCCTTCATTTGAATTTACGAAGCAAAAAAATTCAAGCGAAGTTGAGCCTTATGACGGTAGCATAAATAATGAGAGAGCAGGAAAAGTGAACAATACATTGCATTCTTTGTTGAGTATTGTTTCAAGTTTAAAATTGCATTGCTGTGGCTTTTAAGATTTCGCGGGTTTATTGTGCTCCATCGAATCTCTTTTATGGCTGACTAGCTTTTCTTTTGCTATGTTCAACGCCTTTGGCGTTTACATTATGGTTACGCTTTGATTATATGAGTCACTAATAGACCAACGTATGGTTCATTTAATGGCAGGTAGATAGACTTAAGGCACATTACACCATTAATTATTCAGCGATTTTCTGTCAAGTCGATTTTATTTTAAAAATTGCAGGCACAGAGTAACGTTGAAACGTGTGTTACAGTATAACACTGTGTTCTTATTTAAGTGCGGTACATGTCTCAGATAAAATTTCGTTGCTTGTCCCCTCCCGTTAGATGCTGTGGTCATACGCCCAAATAACACCCTGTAGAAAATAGAAATCCCAAATCTTAATATATTATAAACATGTTATATTGGAAGTATGCGTTCTATGAAATCTGTCTATGAAATATAATTTATTTATCGTCTAATAGTTAATGTCCGACATGCATCGCATTGACCTATTCAATTTCTTTCTAGTTAGAAACTTTCACTATGTCAATAATAACTGTACAAAATTTCAAATCAAATTAACGATGTGACTGCATAGGAAATACGCATATAAATTTTTAACGCGCATCTGTTAACTTCACAAGTAACTAGAAATTGATTTTAGTAGTCAATTTTAACCTTCAAATCAATATTAACCTTTTAATTGTCATGCCGTAAGTCGTAATTTCTTGCATTATCGTAATTTATTTTTAAAGCTTTTTATCAAATATCTTGTAGTTTAAATTAAAATAAGATATAATCTCGTAATAACAGAGTTACAAACCCTTTCAGCCTCACCGAACGTCATTGACGTTCTTTTGCAAGTTTTTTTTTATTCCAATGCTATTTTAATAGAGTCCAGGTTTAATGATGTTTTTCACTCAAAAGCTATGCCTCTAGTCACTAATGTGTTTTTTCTTGCTACAAGTTAAGTTGATGCTACATTGTTAGTACACTGATGAAATTGGAAATTATATCGAAGTTAGGGTCTGTTTAATTTACTAGCTAAATGTTACATGCAAAATAAAAATCGCCAATTTTCTTAGGTACTTTAAATAATTTTAAGTTTGGGGACCTTGCTAATGATGTGTTGGTCTCTTTTTAAAAAAAAGATATCAAGTGTTTTATACGATTACTTAACAGGTCTAAATAGGCCAAGGTGATTGTTAAAAACATTCTCTACTCATTCACATCATCACAATTGTTACCTTTAAGGCATAGAATTAAAACTTACCTTTTTAGGTATCACAGAGGAACTTGAGGCTGTAGTCTTTATACAGCAAAGTTATCCGTAATCCATATTAACATTAATTAGGTAATGATGGATATCGACTAATTATTTAGTTTTTAAACCTTCAGTTTCGACTACGCTTGCTTTAATTACCCTGGTTTCTCGAGGTTACGATAATCCTACAACCCGTTCAATACAAACAAATGACCATACTTAGGAATAACGTCTCAATAGACAGTAGAAATGTTAGACTAGAGATTATCACCGTTAATGTTGTGTCTAGACTATATATTCTTTTTGGTATTGAAAATGTTATCTTGTTGGCAGGTGTATGTAGCGTTATTCAAACCTCTGCGGGTATCACGCAGGCAGTTCCGTCGTGTGCTCATGTGCATGCGTAACGTGAGGCACCTCAAGTGTCACGAGCTCTATGCGCACGAGAAGGTCACCAAGGTGGACAGCCTATCGTTGGTGCTATCTGGAAAGTAAGTTTAACACTTGATTTGGACACATGGTGTCACAGTTGTTAGTGGGTTAATTTAGGAGATCCAGTTGCCAATTTGAAGATGGCGGATGTTCAACGACTTTAACCATGTGTCTAGACTTCTAAGGAGTCAAATTTAGTGTCGAGTTATCGTTATGTCATAAAAACTCGAGTCGCCATTTATACAACAGTTAAATAAAGAGTACTTGCTATAATTTGAAACATACTATTTAAAGAAAATGTAAGGAAATAAAAAGGTATAATTTTAACCTTGAAAAATACTAAAAAGCACTCATGGCTTTATCTCACCAAGTAATGTTATAGGTAGGTATTGTTATCCGAACCAAATATAAAGCTCAATCTCTATAAAAATTAGCGAAAATTAAAAGATATTTTGTACATTTTTCGGACATATAAATCGTTTATAACAATAATCAGATTCTTGTAGCCGCAAAGTTGTATACATATATATATATATAAATAAAAACGATCGATTTAACTAGGTGAAATACTTTGAAAGGCTATTGCTTAGGTAACTTTCGATGCGGCAATTTATGTTTCATCTGTAGTCTGTTCTGCCCGAAGTTTTCCAATAAGTCTTTTAATAACGAGCTTCTATTTTTGGATCATACTTTGGCATCTGACTGGTAAATTGGTTATAGTCCGATATATTTGGAATTTAAACTCTTGACAATTAATGTTTCTTGCCAACAATAAACCTGGTCAACACTCAAAGTATTTCCTTCAAGGATCTTGTCTTAGACTATATATTTTAAGGTACTTGTATTAGCTCCTCTTATAACTAAAAATTATGTAATTAAGTCGTGGTAGTAAATTTTATATTTCTAATTGTTGTATCGAATTAAAAGTTAACAATATAATAATTTGGAATCTTGGACCTGACTACGGCACTAATAGGTGTTTTTTTAGTTTTTTTAACAACTCTGTCTGCCATTAGCTAATAATTTAACAAAATGTTATAGTAGAAGTTATATAGTAGTTTTGTACTGCTGCGTTCTACGTCTATTAAACGTCGAATAATGTATTCGGGCCGTAAGAAATCAAACGCTCCTAACTTATGACAAAGACTAACAAATAGAAATTTCCTTGAAAGGAACAATATAGTACGAACAGCGCTGTGAGTGCGCGTTAAATGTAATTACCAAAGTAATTAGGTAGCTTCATAATTAAATTCGCTTTGATAAGCCGTCGTCAACAGGCATATTAACGATTACGATGTTATTTGTTTAATTTCACTTTTATTGAAATGCCTTAGTTAATAGGTACCTTACGATATAAACTGTGTTTATTTGATGGGAATGGAGGAAGGGAAAGGCGTATGTCAGAAATATAAAGATGAGAATGACTGTGACTTAGCGATGGGCGATAATGCCTACAAGTATTCCAATTATTCGATTGTTTTGTTATTCTAATAATAACGACTCGGAAAGGTAGGTTACGAGTGCGTTAGTTTATTTGTTACGTGTTCACGTCTAAATCGCTGAATTATTTATGCTTAATTAATACAGAGAAATAAAATTTTAGAAACGGTTCTAGGCTACTTTTTTATGCAAATATTTGGAATACAGAGATTATAATTTAAATTTTCAGACATTTTTTGTGAAATAAGGTGGAGTAGGGATATAAAGGTAAGGCAATTGAGTTAAAAAAACTCAGTTTATACGTAGGTATTTCAAATTTATTATAAAGGGGGATAGTACTTTTATTAAATCTGTTAAATATTAATTTGACAATGTCATTTCTCAATTGCTATATTACAGGTTGAGTAACTTTATCTTATCTATTGCATATAAATATGTAATTGTACGTCAAAACCACATTTAGATTGCGGTCCAATGTATTGTGTTTCGATACCACGTGTCAGGTAGATAGTGTCAAGTTCAGTATAGTGATTACGACAACGTGTTCATTTTATGTGAGTTTCGCAATAAACATACCTAATCATTCTGCTAATTTTATGTTTTCGAAATTTAATTGTATTGGTTTCGTCCGATGTAGGTATAATTGTATCCAAGCGTTATATCGAGTCCTGTAAGGATGTTTCGCGAATGACTCACTGTCGTATGTGCAAAGTGAATGTTTCTCAGAAGCACATCTGGAGTGTGAAATATCGCAAATAGTTCTCATATAACAGAGCTTTTTATAGACGTGATAGTTCGAAAACGATATTCGATATTGTACGTTGTAAACCGTAATAACATTATCCACATGTTGTTCGTCTCAATTAATATGAACATATAATGTAATGTAATGCATAGTTTTGGTCTATTTTGTAAACTTCCAAAATTTTTTGTAAAATATATTATAATGTTCAAAAAGAGAACGAATGAAAACCACTTTATTGGAAAGTTATTATTATTTTTTTTTTAATGTATTCATACTAATATTATAAACGCGAAATCGAAGTTTGTTACACTTTCACGTACAAACTACTGATTGTATTTTAATGAAACGTTACAGCAATATAGCTCGTACATCGAAATAAAACATAGACTATAATGTACAAAGATATTGTGACGGCTGAAACCGCAGGGGACGACTGGTATGTAAAAAAATTAAACAAGTTAGTTTATTTTCAGTTGGTGTGGTCACCGGTGACTTGGTGTCAAACTTTGATTATTCGATTTCGTATACGTCGATGTCTTTATAGTTAGTATCGGCTGTGCCTGGAAATATTTTTACAGAGCTGGTTCTTAAAATATTAGATTTTTATATTTTATAACAGCTTCTAACTGTCAGCTCACGCATCGAGATGATGTCATGGTAGTTAACAGAGCAAATGTGTGCATAATTAGATTTATTGCTCGATTGCTGCTACGGCCGTCCACTAATTTGCGTATGCGTTACAAACAATTCGTAGGTTTTTCATTCCGTGTGTTCTTAATTCAGTACATTGTTAATATTCCGTTGAAACAGAAAGTTCTTATAATCTGAGTTTTATACATAATGTTATAATAATGGTTACATAACGAGAAGTTCGCACTGTCCTAAATTTGAGTGATTTTTCATAATAATTATAGTTTGAAGTTGAATATACATGAGGCGTCATTGTTACTTGCATTACTAACCTTATGTTTTCTTTTGAAGGCTGATATGTATCTTGATAAACTATACTCTTTAATTGGCCTTTGATAGAGTTTATTTCCACCCAAATAATGGTGATAACAGCAAATATCTAGCATAAGTAATTGTCACAGTTGTACTATCGCAGAGGAATGTAATATTTGAACACTATATGAGCCTAAGTGCCATAAAGTTGTCAAAATACTAAGTACCGTAATTCTTTTTAAGCGTGTGCGTTAAATATAGCTAAGATTGTTGGAAATTTTTAACTTACAAAAATTGTTCCTTCAAGGAAAGCTTTGACTTTGATAAAGTTTTTAAATACACCATAACTCCAAAAGCATCGAAGGATTTATATTAGTAAAGTTCGAAAGATATTTTTGGAAGAATTGTATATTTTGAAATTTACTTATTTATTTAGCAATACTTAATATGAAAAGCAATATAAGGAAATTACAAATATCAGTGTTAACGGGTGGCTTATATAACAGAGTTAGCGGAGTATTTGATTAGCAATCGCCTGGGGGCTGGGGTACAGAGGTCACTGGTTTGAGCAAACATTTTGATATGCTGCAATTTCTTTGTTTGTATTGGACACAGTGACGTGTATGTCAGAAATGGAAATATTTAAATAAAGATAAGCGAAGAAATTGACTTGGAAAATGGTGTACTTTGAACTTTATAATAAATCGATCGTAATGTTTATGATCTTACTGTTATTGATATAATGACAAACAGGTTTATTTACATCAAGTGAATAATTAACGTAATTTATTTTTATGATAGCTGTAATCAAAGTGTACGATGAAGAATTACTTCGTAAACAATATTGTCTTTTAATTATTCATTATAAGTAGTCTGAAACTAGGAAAATTAACACATAATTATAATAATACTGTACATATTTAGTATTTGCGTTAGTTTCAAAGAAATGTTACTATGAATCCTGCAAATATTGCTATTGTAGGTGAACAAAATATACCAAGACTATAATATGCTCCCATACATGAAATCACTGACATAAGTGGAAGGTATACCGTAACGCAACCAGTCCCTCTGTTGATAACGGGGGTTAGAGCGATACAAGTGTTCTCACTCCTCAATGCCTCTATTCATTGTGCATTATTGATTTTTTTCTCCCATTTACTCTTACTGGTTTTCCCGTGAGACTGAAGTTATAAAATTATAATTGAAGTATGTATTTGAATTGTCTATGTTATTTGCCATACAACGATTTCTAATGTATGAGACCTAAAATTTTTGCGCGCATTGTGATTCGAGCAGCAAAGGCATATATTTATTTACTTAAACAAAATTAATGTTATCTGTATGGGCAATAAGTATTGCGCAGTTCTTTTTTATAAAATACGTATGCTACAGTCCTAGTCACGATATTCTCAAAACTAAAACAAATGCATCTCTAATTACCTCGGAGTAGAACGGCTTAACAAACATACCTTAAATGGTGAATATTATTCTAATTACAACGATTTAATTTACTAACTTATTGCCATGTTATTCTCTTCGAACATCAAATCCCGTAATAGTCGTTATACTTGATCGAGATTTTGATAAATGATAGAATAAGACATCAATATCCTAGAAACTGTTGTTTCGCTTTTGATGCGTAGAAATACCAAAACTGAAGCGGGAAGAGGTACTTGGACATAAAAGTTAGGGCCACGTGATTTTACGAGCGTACCGTGATTGCCCTCGGCTCGAACGTTTAACGTTTGTTGGTTAGTGAGGATAAAAGTACGTTTTAACATTTACGACTCTTTGTTTTCTCCTTGTTGTACACATGTCGAAGAAATTTTGATATCACAATGGAAAATTAAAGGTGAATAGACGACCTTGTTGGTTGGTGAGGAATCATAGTCTAGATATAGAATATAAGTGATAATTTTTCTAGATATCCACTGGAAGTCTGCATTAAAATATTTTCTTCATTAGATTTAAGCTAACCCAAAATCTATCTGTTATGGAATATATCATCATCAATTGCCGGCACTATGTTATCAAACTATAATTTATCACCTTACTAAGCATACTATTTATTATTAATTGGGTAGGTTGAAGTAAAAACTCAGAGTATGACTAATGATATAAATTGAAGGTTGTTTATTTTCGTTTTATTCACAATGAAACAATGATTTTGCTACAGTATAGTGTTTTGTCGGTACAAAATCAATTTAAGATATCGTTTAATATTTTGTGTTATATTTTTTTTTTGTACGAAATAAGCTTTCAAGTCGGTAATATAAAACCATTGTTACGTAATACCACTCGAAGACCTTCCGATTAAACAGAAAGGGGAAAGGATCGATTTGGTAGAATCCTTATATGTATCGAATTTAAAAAGAGTGTTATTATTTCATAAGAGTTCAATAAATTGTATAATAGATACTTTTTTGAGTAAGGAAAGCTTGAGTATATGGAAAATATGGAATAAAATAAATCGGTTTTAGACGAAATAAGCTAAGACATGATGTAATGGGCCGTCAATATTTTAAAGGGACACTTCTACCAGGAGGGATCACAAAGTAAAAGAAAGGGAAAAGAAAATAACTAGTTCCAGGACCAATACAATTTTTTTTTTGAACAAGATTGAAGCCTTGGAAAAGCGCTGGACTCGGTGTATAGAGAGACTCTGTGAATATGTAGAAAATAAATTATTAAGTCATCAATAGTCATTATATTCTATCTCATTCTCAATACTTTTTTTCCGTCCTCGTATATTTATTTTAATTTTATAATCTCCCTATAAATGTCTTGAAGTAGCGATGTTATGTGAAAACAAAAGAAATGTTAAATAGCAAAATTTTATTGATAAAGAATTATTTACGCTGTGCTAGTTTTCTTATGACAGACAAATATGTGGTTCACCCTGCGATATATGATATCTCAGCCACACGGCACCATTAATTAATCATTGATTCGGTATACGAGTAGATCTATTTATATATAGCTAGTTCACATGAATGAAATTTTCTATTGAAATCAAAAGCGATGTTGGATGTGCTATGTTTACGCGTAGGTGATTTACGTAATCAGGCTTCTTGAGACCTTACCTATAGTTGCCAACGCCTATGATATTGCGAACCCCTCAAGTTGATTACATAAACTTCATTATGGCTTCATTTATAAAGTGTCTACCGTTCCCCTTTCCGTTTAAATTGGCTTTAACTCTAGTAGTGGTTTTAAACTCTGACGTTTTCGCTAATTCGCAATCCGCATTTAATAATTTCCTCATTATTGACTGGTATTATCAATTTTCACCTAATTGTTACTAGTAGTGTTATGACATTTCAGCGTGAAACAAAATTAAGCTTTGTAGCTATAAATGTATACGCAAATCGGATGACAACACTGCTCATAAATTTGTATCTGAGATGATCTTAAAAATCATGCATCAATTTTCTGAAGTAATACGTATTTTCGATCATATTAAACATTTTCTATAATAATTCTGTTTCATTTCGGCAAAAACGTAGAGCATGCTTGGCTTTCTTGCTAAGCTTAACAGTTTTCAAGAATAGATAAAGAGGTTCTAATGCATGTAATCCTTTGAGCAGTTCAATCTACGCGATTCAAACTTGAAGTAATCGTTATAAATCCGATCTACATTGCCGAAGCTTAAGTAATGCTTACGACATTAGATAGTGATGAAAGATTTCTAATGTGAGCAATGGATTCTTAGTGAAGGTTGAAAGTTTGAATCATCAATCCCAGTGCAAGCTACATAAAGAAAAATTCTTGAACTATTACAAAACTTTGTTGACCTTTAATATAGTTCTTTGTCAACTACCTACGTATTTGTCACGGAATTGTAAGACAGAGCAGTTTTAATAAAATTGTATTTATCTACATCTGACTGTGCGGGAGACGTTAAAAATTTATTATTTAGATTTCACAATATAAAATTTTTAATTTCTGCTAAATATACTTGGCCGTGTTTACGTTGTTTAAAATGTATTCGCAGATTTTAAGTTAGTGTTATTTTTGTGTGTGTTATATTTAAATATTAAATCACATTTAATTATATAAGTATGTTTTGTCAAGTTTGATTTCCATCTATCTGGTATGCCCCGCCCGAAAAACAATTATAAGCTATAAAGGAGTTAAACAGAAATAACCACAGATCATATTGTATATTGCATACAAATCCATATACGTATGACCGCCTTGAATGAATGAACCCGTTTTGGGTTGCCGAGAGCGTACTGGTTGCCACACCTTAAGTGCAACAAATCACCGCCTGATCACGCTTGAATAATCAATTAAACTTACACCTGGTCTTGTCTTACTTTATATTTTGTTTTGTCACGCAAAGTCTCTTATTTCACTGCAAGATTGACCGATATCTATTTTCTAAAATCCAATCTAGTTGATAATTTGAAAGTCTTAAAGTGCATTAATAGGCATTTCGATTGTAGTTTATGAATTTTTTAATGTTCGGAATAAAAATAAATATGTCGATAGCGATTCATTGCATAATTTATATCACTTGGCTAAAGACACCGTTAAATAGGCCAGGGTAGGTCGTTTTCATAAAAATACTACATTTTAAAAAAAATTGACATTACCATTCAAATATCTAAATCATAGTATTCCAAAGTTCTAACTTTATAATTATTTTGAGTATAATCGAACTTGTCACAGTACCGGCAAGTTCAAAGAGCTTTTGCAATTGTTCAAGACTCGCATAAAATGTAAAGGAATTTTTATGCGAAATTAGCAAGAAATGATATCGACCATCGAAGCGGTGCATGACGAATTCTGAATGTCCGTCACAAACTCGATTGCCGCTCGAGGTCGCAGTTTCGAGACTGTGCTGACATGGACTTAATAAAATGTGATTGAAAAGGGTCACCCTTGTAAGATTGTGAGTGATTATTGGAGACAATACGTGGTGAATAAATGTCGTCAGTACACTTTAGAAAATTTTGTAGCAAAAAATATGATCGTGATTACAATGTATTAAATATAAAAAGATGGTAAGTTTTGGGGGATAGCGCTAACGAATTAATGAAAGATATGCGAAAACATTGCACCGAAATACCTCGAGCTAGGACAAAAATAATGAACGATACATTGTGCGATGGGCGCACAATGTGTAATTTTTTCTATCATTTTAAATACATTCAAGGTGCAAAAAAATTCACCTTAATTAAAAATTCAGAGGTTTACTGAAAATTATTAAGATCTGACCTTTGGTGTACTATAGAGCAAAATGGCGTAGGTGGAAAGGTTATATAAATATCAAATTTGGGGAAAATCAGATGGCGTACGTAAACTTTGATGATCCCTTAAATGTCAAGGATTTGGTGGAAATATAATTAACGTTCAAACAAAACAGGGTAATTTTATTCGCACTGTGTATTGAGAAGAGTAACTTAAATTCTATTATACATAGATGATAGCTATGGTAATTTTCTTTATACATATTCATTTCTACGCATTAATTTAGAAATTATTTATTGCGTCGCCAGATGGGTATAAGACATTAGTAGTGGCATATTAACAAAATTTTACCTTAATTATAAAATAATATTATTCTTAGTAAATTTAGTATATCGATGATATACTCACATGTATATCACCGAGCGTTAACACATATGGCTACTTATCACGTCAGATCATATTTGTTTGTAGAAATCTTAACTGAAATTTTACTGTTCTAGGTTAGTCGTGTCACAGAACCAACGTGCTCTTCACATAGTATTTCCGCACCACTTCTTAGACTCGCCCGAATGGTTTGGAGTCTCCACTGATGAGTACTTCCAGGTGAGTTGTTTTTGACTACATATTTTCGAATATATACCTACGCTTTATCAAATAGATGTCGTGTAAATTCATTGGCTTCTTATGAATGCCTGCATTTAAAAGTAACTCATTGAGCTGGTATCTAAGTTGCACATACCTTCAAAACTAGACGACTATCAAACTGACAAGAATTATTTAATTTGTTATACGATAGTTTCATTACATAAGATAAAGTAGTTAATAAAGGCGCCCAAGCTATTGTGTGCAAATTATTCGGTTATTTTCGTTTGGCAGTCGATACCTTTACGGGCCAAGTAATGTGACATAATGAAGTTATTTGTATGTAATGTTCACTTGAATACATTACGATAGTACTCAATATATGGGAATGGAAATGTAGATATCATTTCAGAAGAATTTAATATACTAAGTTGAATAGTAGTCGTTTTATTGCTACATTTCTGCTTTCTTTTAAATTTAGGCACCGGTATAAGCAATAACTTGGTAAAATTTAGGAGTACAGTAGTTCAGATAGGTATATTCATAGTAATAATAAAATCGTCTATTTGATCCTAGGCAGTAACCAATCGTTGTTCATACACTTGTATTTTTCTTGTTTTTACGCATCCTATTACTAAGGTGTTTGATGACATCTATGCTTGCAGCAGTTTTTAACATTCAGCTCGGTATAGTCTCAAATGAAACTGTCTCAAAAGATTTTTATTATGCAAAAATTGAAATGATATAATAGAAAATTATAGTTGGTAAAGGATCTCTACACGTCCCGTCAATCTGGTCTTGGAGGTAGCCATGGGTGACAAAATTCGCTTAACACCGAGTGAACTGTCTGATATATAAAAAAAGATATTTATAATTTTTTTGAATTGATTTGTTTTAAAACGTTCTTTTTGATTTGCAGGTGTCAATAATGGCAATGGAAGAATCGCGTGTGCTAGTGTGGCACCGCGACAAGCTAAAACTATCGATAATGTCCGACGCGTTTCTGCAAGCTGTGTTCGACCACATCCTCGGCAGAGACGTCGTTCACAAGCTCATGCAGGTATTTTTTTTTTGAATTGTCATTTAACAATAGCATTTTTTGTGACGAGAGGGATATGTATTACACATACCGCTAGCCGGTTATGTGAAACTCGCCTTCTATAATTATTCTGCTGACGAACCACATGGGCTCGTACTAGGAGGGAGTACCCACTAAAGTCCTCCCCGGCTTTCGGACATTTCCACCGACCGTAGTGCCACGGGATCGCGGTTGCAAAGCAACTATTTCCCCGATGGTAAACTTAAAAATAGTATAAAGGTTAGACACGATTCCAATTTCAAGGCTAGATAAAAAACTGTTTAATGTAAAAGATGTCCTCTCAAGATAAGTAGTTTTTACGATATTTATTCAATTTAATAATAGAGCTATTTACTTGATATTTTTGAAGGTGTAGGATGTTGTCATGTGAAGACTTGTTTCGTAAAACTACTTTTACAACACCACTGTTTCGATTTACATTTATATAGGTATTCTAGCTGCCCCCGCAAACGTCGTTTTACCACATAGACATTGACTGTAGAGGAGTGAAATTTTGGGGTTGTATGTATTTTTATATGCTGTATCATAAAAAAATAAAAAGAAAAGATTTTGTCCAAAAAATAAAAAAATCGGGGTGGACCACCCTTAACATTTTGGGCATGAAAAATAGATGTTGTCCGATTCTCAGGATCTACTGAATATGCTTATAAAATTTCACGAAAATCGGCTGAGTCGTTTCGGAGGAGTATGGGAACGAACATTGTGACACGAGAATTTTTTATATTAGATTTTACACAATATATGTCTGAAATAAATTCGAAGGTAATAATTAAAAAAATAGTAATAATTAATAATTAAAATTTATCTACCACAAAAAAAAAACTTTGCAAACCTCTTTTAGAAGGAATATCAATGCAAACTGAGAAGCCGTGGTTTTATAAAATAAAAACAAAGACTTAGCTATTTTCAGCAATAGTTTGAAGCAATAAATATTTTACGTATTTATTTTTATTGCATTGAATTACTCGTTTGTTAACCACAGGAAATAATTAGGTGATCGCTATTGAACCAATTGTAGAATTATTTTTATTCTTTAATGGAGCCCTCATCTCCTACGCAAGCTAACGTTTCTTCAAAAACCGTTTGTAAACAAAATAATTGAACAAAAACTGCTAACCTAGTTTTCTCTAGGTCTTGGACGTGTTAAGGCCGTTTATTATTGGTATTCTACTCAATATTTACAGACTATGACGAATTCGCAATACATTATGACTTGTAAGAAAACTATATGTGAAATTATTGCAACTAAAATATTGAAATAGTCTATTTTATGTTGCTATTGTAGCACTCTTTACCGTTAGATTCTTGTATATATCATAATTTTATTATATGGAAATTAACATTGGCTAAATTATATATTCCAGGTGAGCGAAACAATGGCTGTGAGCAACGGCCACCTGCCGAATAGCTATGAAGAGGGAGAAGATAAGCCCATGCTGATCGTGAAGAAGTCTGGAGACGGTCCTGGTATTACAGCACTTTTAAATAGGCAATTACAAGGTGAATAGGTGTTTTTTCATAAATGCCCCACGAAAACCAGGCATCTATGGATAGTCTATGATTTTGAGTTGATTGAGTTCAAAATTAAAATAACATCTAATATTAAATTGATCGTATAACTCAAAAAAATGCCTAACTGTCTCGTGAAACTTTTCTACGACAAATTTAAAATTTTTATTAAAGAGTAAATCAATAATATCGCTCATCGATCTAAAGAATGAATAAAATTAGCAGATTTCCCAATTATCTATTAAGCAAGGAGTTTCGACAGAGGATGGTACCTAACCATAAAAAAATGATTGATTTATTATAATGGTAAGACTTTTTGTATGATTAGTTTTCATACATGATAGCACCAAACTTATATTCACACCTTAATACATCTAAACTATAGCAAGTAAAATGTACCTGTTTAAATCTGCATCAGCTCTCTATAGGTTTGATGTTTAAACATGACGCGTCAAGAATAAACCAATTAAATTTTGCTTGGCAATTGTTGTACAAATCGTATGATTGGTTTATTCCACGACAGTTCAACTCGAGATTGGTGCATGAAACCCATCGCTGTAGACCACAGATAATGAACGCTGGATTTGTGCAAGTGGTGAACAAGTGATCATTAAAAATGGCCTTGTTTTTCCTACAAAATAGTTGTTCTTATGTAAAAATATTATATTTACTATATACTGACGTAAATTTAGTTTATTTTCTATAGTATCATAAAATTCATGAACCGTGTTTTGTGCTTATTAATGCCATTTGAAAGTTTAGAAAGATTACAAGTTCTTTATTGCGTAACGTATGCTTAAAAGGCAGCATCAAAATATATCTGTTATTTCTTTAGTCTTTGATGTCGTCTGTATTGATGTTTAGGCGAGCACGCGCCATTACTCCGAGCGCCGCCTGTGCCAGAATGCTGAACTACGACCTTACCATGCCTTTGCCATTACCTTTCGTCCTTGCCTTGTCAATTGGTTCAACTTTACACAATATTTCTATAGCGATTAGATATTTATTGCTCGAAATTAAACGAGGAAATTATAATTATAAAAAAGAATATCTGAATATCGAATAAAGTTTTCATATCGATTTTTTTCAATAATAAAGTTGAAACAATTATTTCTATGTACGTACTAAAATTTTAATTATCAATTTCCGTCCCATTATATATAAAAAATCGACGAATTTATATTTATATAGTACATTTTATTGCTCAATATGTGTGACTGATAATAATGATAGTTTTACTTTAAAATTAATTGAATTGCTTTTTATTTTATATTTTTATGTATTCATTAAAAAGTATGAAGCGATATTTACACAATGAACGTGTGATTTAAAATCGAAATAACATTTTGTAATTTTCATTAAAGGTCGATACCAATAATATTTTTCATATTAAATTATACTACTATTTAATTCCGAAATTTACTTAACTTACTATTTAATATTATGGATTTTCCGGAAATTATTTCTAAATAGCTTCTTACTATATCTTCACACGCAGATTCATAGATACATTTACTTTTTACGAATTTATAATTACTCAGGAAAGTCAATAAAAACAGAAAAAATACGAAATACATGACTAAAATTACAATATTTTGCATCAGTATTAACGAGGTGTACGTTGAAGTTGGAACTCAATAGTGTTTGGTTACTGCCAAAACATTAATCGCACAACGATAGTGTCATAATTTATAAACCATGATACATAACATACCTTCAATAAGTGAAGGATATAAAGTATAACATACCCTAAAGTATTTTTAATATTAACGCACAATTTTTTATTACCTGATTTTTATTCATAACGTTACAACAAGTATTATATTTATTAGCTTGTTATTTGTAAAGCAATATGGTTGATTAATCTCACTTAACACTATATAAATTAAATAAGCAATAATAAACTTATAATCTCCGGCAAAAATCTTGACAAGATTTCGTTGTAGCGTACGACTCGAAATGTGACCAATCGCGCTCGAAACATAGTTAGCCCATTCACCACATAACGCTTGAACCTATCTAGAGCGACCTAAAACATTCAGCGCATCCAGCGAAAAGTGCCAAGATTTTTGCCGTAATGTAATTTTAGTTTCATTAGTATCGAATTACTTGAAAGAGCTGCTATGTTCTACGACGATTTTGTATTGAGATTTATCAGCTTCCAAATAGCATGACTATATCTTAGTCCTTTAACGCTACATGTGAATTGATATGTCCCTTGAGATTGGTACTAATTATATTTTGAAGAGACAGATCTTAGAAAACTATTTATGCTGGCATAATGGAAACTTTATTCCGACGGGTCTTAAAGTTTTTTGGGCTTAAGTATGAAATGTTAACAACTGTTTTGTTTGGTATTGTCCAAATAACCATCAAACATTATTCCAATTTAAGAATGAGCATTACCTCAATTCACATGTATGTATATTTTTATGTAAATTAGTAATTGGGTCGAGTTAAACACGCTTGGCTGTCATTGTTTTTTTTGTTAACTTGTAACATTATTCTCTGCTCATGAATTCGTGTATTCCATCTTTATATCTGTAGTACTATCAGGTTTCAACTTGCTTTTGTTAGAGACTTCATAATGACTCGTCAAGTCGGTGTTTCTTGACCTACCACCATAATGCTTTAATATGACTTTGTTACCTTTAATCAATATTTACTATATCTTAAGGTTATATAATAAATTTAGTATTATCCTAGAACCCCTTTCCCCTTTTCACCCCAAGCATGTTTGGAAGATTCAAGTGATACAGGTAATGTTTATATTTTTTTGTCCCAAATCTAAAGTTTATGATTAAAACAAAAAGCAAGTTGAAATTTGAATGTTTAGTTTTCATTTATGTTCACTTCATAATCATACATATTTTTTTCTAAATCGAATATCTATATTTTCAAATAGAAAAGTAGTCATTTCCGATGCTTGAAAACGATTATGAAATTACAAATTATTGATGTACTGCTTACTACGTTACCCTATATAACTATATATTTTAGTTAAACAGATTTGTTGTATGTACGTGTCTTTTATTTCAGCAATTTTTAGCGTTAACTGGGTAGCGAAATACCATTATATCACAAAAAGCAAGCCCTCTATGATTTGTAATGGAAAACTCGAGCAATACCTATTCCTATATAAGAATAATAATAATAAATTCTTAATTATCTAGTAAAAAGTTGATACAAAAAATATTGGGTACGTTAGTAATTGACCATGTACCAAATAAAGTTATTGCAACAATGTCAAGTATTGTATATTTTGATGATGCGCCAAAGAAATAAATAAATAATTTTAACATGCTTATTGTTAAAATATACCAGTATATTTAAAATTCGTGTGATTTTCTCCGCTTACAATACTAATTGCAATGACTACGAAAAATCGCGTTATTAGCCTTTAGTTGGCGCTCTCATCACGTGTTCTCGCGCCATTTGGAAAAAGAATTGTTTAATACTTTATAGTTTTCTTTTATTTAAATAATATATAAATTTAATAATATTATTGTATTTCTTA
Organism: Hebomoia glaucippe; assembly: GCA_025727935.1. Lineage (NCBI taxonomy): Eukaryota > Metazoa > Arthropoda > Insecta > Lepidoptera > Pieridae > Hebomoia > Hebomoia glaucippe. The sequence continues at coordinate 11,748,408 of JAOSYY010000007.1, forward strand.
ACAGCGACAGATCCGAATGCATGGCGTCTTGGCAGAATCGAAGAGACAGATCATGAGACACCCGTCTGAGGCCACGCATTGCACCTGGCGGTCAGACCGCGCAGGCGCGACCATCGCTAGGGCATATCATTCTTGGACTTTAAACTCTATTCGGTCGTATTTAAGGACGATATCGGATTACAATTTTGCGTCAGGAACCGAATATCCAACTACGACGACCTATTGTTATTTACGTCCGATACGTTTATTTGATCGTAACTATAATGATCGAAACGTTTTTCGAAAGGCGATTCGCGATTTCAAATACAGATATTTTCTTTGATAGGATTTGCGATTAGCTGAATTTTTTTTATTGTTTCATATTGGGTGTAGACTGATGAATTGCTATAGACCAACCTAGTTTACGTTTAGTGCTTACACTTGTGATTGACGTTTGACTCGGATGTCAACATCAACACAAATTATCTAAAATAAATCGGTCCTCATGACCAAACTTAATATTAATTACGGATAATCGACTGTATTAGAACTTACTAATAATAATCGATACAAAAACAAACGTAAATTAGGATTGTTAAAATGCGGGTAGTGCATACCTGTCCTCGCATTACAGCTCACATTCAGTTATTGCGGTGCAAAAATTCAAATAGCTTTAAACTATAAGGAAAATGGTCATCATTATTTGTACCATATGGTTTGCTTAATATGTGATTGGATCGGATCTCACAGGTATATATGACATAATAATTTAATTCAATTTGGTGCCGCGAAAACAATTTACTCAAAGAAACTTTATTACGGACGTTTCTTCTATAGTACACAGCTTAGTATTTATAATGTACACCTTTATTTGACTTCGCGGTGCAAAGTAATGCAATTTCTATTTTTAAAATGTCTCGAAACGAATGAATATATTATTTTGTGTAAACATTTATATAGATAGAGATATATTATGAATTATATTGGGACTGACGTGACGGTGAGAGCTGTATATAATGTACAAAAGTAGGTTTTGGATGTGAATGTTAGTAAATTAGATAAAATAATGGCATAATAAAATCTATTTACATATGAAAAGGTACGGGGAGAATATTTGCCTAAGTTTAGACTTAAAAACATCTCGGTAGGCATCAGAAATCGTGTTCGAGACGATTAACAAGGTGTATGTCCTGAGTGTTTATATTGATTGTTAATTATTAAATATACAATACAGCGCATTTTTGTCGTCGAAAGATAAACACAATAATATACCAGTTGTACAAACTTTACAGGTTTGTGAGCGTTTTCTTCTTTCGACAAACAAATGCTGCCGCATTACCTAACGCCAACCTTTATTGATTTTTATTACAGAAATTCTTTAGGACATATCACTTGTTATTTTAACGCTGAAGTAGATAACATCCCTTATCTCCCGGGTTTAAGCGAGATGTGTTTAAGATGTGAGACGTTAACGGTTAGCAAAAAATTCTGGGATATTATTCCAAATAAATTATCTGAAGGCGTTAAATGTTCTTGCGAAATATTGTTTTTCTAGGAGTCAAGGATGAATAAACTATTTTCGAAATCCTAATGTGACGCACAAGATTGTATCGGCAAATACGCTTATAAAAAACACTTTAGTGCTTAAAGATGCTGAACGAAGGCGCGGGCGCGGACACCAATTATTTCAACCAAATGTTTGATCGCTAGATATTAATATAACATTTGGATAAGAAATCTTCATATAATACGAATTCGCTGAAAATTCGTCTTAAATATATGCATAAACTGTGAAAGCCGCGCCTACGCGTTTGTAATATAATATAAGAATGGATCTCCTGACTATAGCAATAAGTAAGGTAATTGATTAAAAATAAAATTACAAGTGCCGTATTGTATGTGTAATAAATATATAATGATTGTTGTTGTCATGGTGCGATTGTAGTTATGGGCTCTACTGGCTTGGTTGTTTAGGTAAGTTTTGTGAAAACAATATAACGTTTTGCGAAATAGTGAAAGTTGTTGGAAATAAGTTGAGTTTTTTAATCAGAGCTAGTAGATTTTTTGTGATAGGGTGCCAATTCAACAATCGGATGATGACATATCACTGTTGACTGTATCGGATAATGACATTCCAAATAATTACTTCATTTGCTTCAAAAATATTGCCGTTTAAAGTGTTGGTAGAATACATATATTTTATAAATGTCTATATTATTTTTCCATCTATTGTATAAGTACAAATTTGATTGCCATACGTAATTTCATAATACAATTTTTCTTTGTTTCTGTTTTTGAGTTTAAATTTCCTAAATATATCTTATCGAACCAGAAGATAAATAAAATTGCTGTATAATTATAATTAATATAGAGTATCATGAACGCACTGCCATTGCAAATGTTTGTAATAATTTCGTATGAAAATGACTACTTGGATTCGTTGGTTTGGGAAATTCAAGAAATATTTAGTTAGCTGTGCTGAAAAGGTATTGCAATATTTATTAAATGTCGTGGTAGACAACAATTGAACTACGTAACTTCGAGTCTTGAACTGTCTGTGTATTCAACTGCTATTGTGCAAGTGAAGGATTTTATGTAAAGGTTTTTTACACTGAAGTTCTTGAATTGAATATTATCGAGATTGAGAGAAAATATTTTATTTTGGGGATCTTGTAAATCGACACTTGGATCTGGATCTGGTAACATTTGATGGTTCATCTTTAGAATGCCTTAAAGAATTGCCATGTGTGATAAATTGTGTGGTTGATCATTTGAATCATTGTAGTAAATGTTAATGATATATAGAAAATAAAAGTACCTTATGGATTGTGTAAACTTAGTTTTATTTATTTGGATCTTTGGTTGTTACTTGTTAGGCATTAAAAATATTATCAACATGATGTACATTGAAAATTACTAAGATTTATTGAAATTTAGAATATATTATCGACAATTTTTTAAGTGATCTTTTTCTAAAGTTATAAGTAACAAATTAAAATACAAAACTTGTTTTAATTTATATGTATTATTTTTTAACTTTCACTGGAAACTATATTGCAACCTAGGATTGTTATGATTCCTAAAATACAAATCATTCAAATAGAATAACAATATTTTCACAACACTAAAAAAAAATAAATAAATGCATTTTAAAACTAATAAAAAAGTGATAATCTATATTATATCATGAATCATCAAATGTCATGCGTCCAATACCATGGCTCTTAATGTACCTTCTATATTGTTTATATTTATTATTTTCAGCTAATGCTTTCTTAGCATCTTCGTCTTTCATTTTTTTCCATACATCAAAATTTTTCTTAATCCATAACTCTTTATCAAGAAATTCTTGTCTATCTGAATCATCTAATGCATTAAACTGATGCTGACCCAACTCCATATACTTCCTAATTATATAAAGTTTCTCTTCATCTCCATATGGTCTTTTTAAAATTGTGAAGTATATGAACCATCTGGCATACCAATATATATAATAGCACAGAGTGAAAGGTAATAAAATTAACTGAATCCACAAAATATCCTTAATTTCAGGTTTGGCATAAGCACCTTTAATATCCATATTTTCTTCTATAACTCTTCTAATTATTTTGTCTTGTTCTTCTTTTAGTTCGGTTTTACTTTTTTTATTCTTACCCTTACCTTGAGACTCCTTAGTTTCAGATTTTGCAATGTCTAAAGCCCGGTTTCTATATTTAGGTACAGACATGAAGTATTTAATCGCCGTATCATATTTAGACCACGCACTGTAGTACTGTATAATAGAAATAACTGTAATGGTTACAGCAACCACAATTCTGACATCTATCTTTGGAGCTAATCGTCGCCTATAGTATCTGTAGTAGTGAGCATAGTATTCTTGTGGATTATCCAACATGTAATCATAATCGGAACGAGCTTCGTCATCTCGCAAGATCTCATAGGCGGTCGCAATTTTTTTGAATTTTTCCTCTGCTTCCTTCTTTGCTTCTTCGCCTCGATGCAGATCCGGATGGAACCTTCTCGCCAACTGTCTGTAGCTTTTACCGATCTCATTCTTGGTTGCCGCTCTCGTTACACCAAGGACATCATAGCAGTTCTCTTTACCACAATATATGCCTTCCAACAAGTGATCGTGACCGATTACGGCTGTTATTTGACATACTAAATATATGACTATTATCTTCTTATAACAATAAAACATTCTTCTAACTTTAAATAACCATTTAGTTATAAAATTCTGAAAAGCCGTAATTATTTAAATTAATAAAAGCCAAAATTTCCAACACAACTCGCAATCTCAGGAGCCAGCAGCTGGCTAATCAGCCGACAGCTTACTGTCAACGTCACGTCGACGTCAGCTAATTTAGTTTTATAATCGAATACTCCCACCAATAGTTTATATTAAATGATGACACGAGTTGCAAGAAAATGCCTATACTGAATTTAAAATTTCTGTTGTTATCAATGTTTAATACTACTAAGGTGGTATTATTTCTTTCAATGTAAACAATAATCTCATTAATATACTTTAAAATGTAGCAATATATATTATCTATGTAAGTTTAATATTACGATGGCTATCCGATAATTTGACAAGCAACTGTGCCTATGTCATCTTTTAAAGTGTGAAATTGTGAATGCGAAACACAATTTAGAATTTATGATAATTTACGTACTGTAAAACCGACTTATCAGTTTGAAGTTCTGGAATTGATTATATAAAAACAATGTTAGAAGACGAGTTAGAAAAGTTTACAACAAATATATATCACTTCCTTAATGTTGATAAACAGGTTACGGGTTTACTCGTGAAAAAACACTCTAATAACTTGCAAACATTGGGAGATTTCAGTTTCCCAAACACATTGCAACCTTGGAGTAAATTTTTAGATACCCAACTATTACAAAACAATGCTGACTCTCTGTTGAAATGTTTAGGTAAAGACATTGAAAGTTTGTTGCAAGTATCTAAAATTTGGAAATTACCAATAAAAAAGGCAACGGAATTGAAAGATCGTATACACATATTTTTAGAACGATCACAGGGGATAAAAACAAGCCTTTTAAAATCATTTTCGAATAATGAAATAATATTGAATAAAATTACAAATGGATCAACTTTAGTGGAGTCTGAAGCTGTCAACAACAATATGTGTATAAATTCGCTACGATTGAGTTACACAACAAAAGTTATAAGAAACTTATATGCTGTTGATGCTAGATGCTCAAATTTAAAGCCTAAAATCTTTGTAACAACAAAGTCAACCAGAAGGTGTAAAGATGGTAAAGTGATTTTGTGTGGGGCCGTATTAAATTCAAAAACTGGAGTGAGAGAAACAGCAATCAGAGCAGATGATTTTATTAAGTATATTACTTTTTGTTACTTTTAATGGAATTTGCCATTTATAAACATAGAAATGTGTTAGAAGTTTAGCAGTTGGTTTAATTTTTTGTAATTTTAATAACTTTCAGAATTCGCCAAGAAGAATTAACATTGATAGCACAACACAAATATGGAGTTAGAGTATCTTCAGACAGTAAATGGAAGGAGTTTATAGCTCATCTTGGAGAATCAGCTGTTGCCTTTGAACTCTTACAGATAAGGCCTTCTAGTCCAATAAAAATACTGTTTGATTCTTCAAGTGGTTCCAGCAAAGGTATGCATTGGTAAATTTAATGTCTTTATCTGCTTAGAAATTATGGAATATATATCTTAAAGAGAGACAATTTTGATTTTCTAATTTTATGGTATTGGATGAAAAAACTAAATCCATTTATATGATTAGCTAAGATTTTGATGAATAGAATATGAGGCTTATGTAATTTTTAAAATGATAACTAAATATTTCTTGAACACATTAATTGTTCCAAAGTGTACTAATTATTTATTTAATTTTTAGGTGCTGCCTTTATCCTCTACAATTGTGCCAGATTGGAGACAATTATAAGAACATTTAATGAAAAGGTTAATGAAGGCACATATCCATTGTTACCTGATATAGGAGATGTTGATATCACATTACTAACACATGAGGTATATTTTCTTTTCTTTAAGAAAGAGTTATTGGTTTAGTAAATAATATATCAAAATAAGAAAAAATCAGATCACAGTGTATCATTAAGTAAATAATGATGCCATGTACTGTTTAGTGAGGCTCATATTTATTTGTCTGACACAAAAAAGATATATTGAGAAAATATCTAAAGGTGGCAGATGTCCAAGATATGATATTGAAGTTGTGTTGGCATCACCAACACCACCACTTTATTTGCACTTTGAAATATGACACTGTAAGAATTGATTTCTTGTTATTCCAATTGTCTTGAAGGCATGTTTAAAAATTATAAAAGTATATTTATTATCAATGTTTATTCCAATAATTATGATTTCTGTAAATTTTTGTGCAATTGATATCACTCCTAAATGAAGATTCTCCTATTAATAGAACTTTTTTAAAATCTTTATTTATAGGGTTTACAATTATATCATTGATATTTTGCTTTTTCAGGATGAATGGTGTTTGTTGTTCAACTATATTTTGGGTTTGCCATCCCTACTAAAGAGTTGTGTGGAAGTTAGTGAAGACAAATGTGAATTTAGGCCACATTTAATTTGCAGTTTTCTCTGCTCTATGGTCAGGATATTTAGCCAATACTACAGAAAAGTAAGGATTTTAACAGTAAGTTAATTTTTTACATTCTGTAATTTTTTGTATGTTTAGTTACTATATATATTTAAATATTAATATATGTTTTGATTTTCGTATATTTGGCAATATCCAGGATAAAACAATATTAATTATAATTCAGATAATGTACTGTTTATCAGTTTTTTTTACGCCAAAGGTTACGTTCGAGTTTACTCCCAAGGAAACTCAAAAACAGATTTCAAAAGTAAATAAACAAATTAAATTATTATTTGCACCAAATTGCATTTAGCACATTGAAATTTGGATTATTCTTATCAGATCCAGTAGCAATCTTATAAGATTACTATAAGATTAATATGAGAATGTATTGATAAAATATAATAATTTATTATTGTTACAGGAGCCAAGAAAGCATCTTCTTCCAGTAATGTTTGCGAGAATTCAAATGTTAAAGTCATTAAATGATACGTTGAAAACATGTTTAAGATTACTGAATATTAAAAGTGTTTCACAAATGTACTGCTACTTTCTTTTATAATCCCTATCTACAGTTTGGCGTGTATGATGTAATTTGTTTTTGTTTTGTGACTATAACGACCTTTAGATAAGGGCTGATAAGGAACTATCCATCACAAGATATATTTACATAATATGACATTGAAATTTCATTATTACTTCAAAGGTGTGAAATGAACACTATTTTGACATGTACTTACTAATTTAGTAAAAATTGTATAATTTCAACAGTTATAAGTAACGCTAGCCCTATACTTACATGTGAGCTATAGAAAAAAAATGTTTTGTTTGGAAACACAAAGTTCACGTGATTGACCCAGGTATTATATTGTGGGTATATCTCGCCCCCTATTGGTCGGCCGAGCGCTCGACGACTGGAGCCGACAAATCACGAAGCGCTGTAAACGGTCGCGCGTCCCGAATCGGCAGTGTGTTTTTGACATCGACTGATGCAGTCGTGAACTTCGGAGCGGAGCGAGATACTTTTATTTATAGTTTTTAATCGAATATAGTCGTGTTACGTTCGTGAAACGCGTGTGTTTTACCGTGATACAATAAATATGAGTATTGCTGACCTGATCCAAGCTGCTGAATACATCGAAAGGCGTGATAGAGGTAATTTGAGTTTTCTTTGTTTGAATTGTCAATTGAGTGCACTACTCACACAAGTCAACATGGCTCCCGTCTATTTTTGCTTTGCCATAATCAGCTGATTTTGACGGATTTGCAGTTTTCTTTGTTGCAGAATCGGAACACGGGTACGCGTCTAGTTTGCCGGCGTACGAAGAGTCACGTTCTGGTGGAAGGCGTCCGAAGACGAAGAAATCGCAGGGCAGTAGGTGAGTTGCTGGACAAACAGTGTCAGTGTAGTGAATATGTGAATTAGTGATTTTGTTGTGAAGTGTCGTCGTGGCAAGTTGTACAAATGTATGTTTTTTGTTCCAGGACGACTCATAACGAGTTGGAAAAGAACAGGTTAGTGGTGTTTGTTATAAACTTTGAAAGGAGGGTTAGAAGTTAGAAGCCGGTGGCTGACCTTGGCAGGCGATAGACGTGAAGGGAAGTGTAGTAGAGAGATCACCGCTAGTTGTAACCCATTTGGCACCGTTGCTTGAGGTTACGTCATGTAAAACAGTTGCCCTTACGAATATTGGCCGGATAAGCGGAAAATGTGCAGGAAAAGCGAATCTGATACAGCCAGGAGGCTAATTAATGTCGGGATTGAGGAAAATGCTTAAATAGACGATCATTCGATTCGTAATATGTCGATCTTGTTTATAAGTTTATTTCTTGTTACAATTATGTGTTATTTGAAAAATTATAAAATATTTATTTTATTTTTACGTTAATTTTATTTGTTTGTTTAGATACGTCGCTTTATTAATATAAAAGGAATTAAATGCTAACTTTCTTTAAAGATCTACATATATAGTAGCGATATTTAATGCCGAATAGAAATAATAACAATCTAAGCAACTTTCTAGTTCTTTTATCAGTTATCAAATAATCATTGAATATCATAATGCCCTGAGAATACAAATAGAACTACCCCGTCCTATGAAATATATAATTTGTATAGATTGTAGCTAAGAACAATTTTTTGATTACTATTTTTGTCATAATTGTGATTTTTTATAATTTGCGATGAAATGTATACGTCGTTCAGAAAATCTGTTAATTATACTACTGGGTGGATTATTTGCCTATTTATCTTCTTAAAACATCTTAGTAAGGTGGGTAAGAAAATCGACTATGGATCCGATCGTACCAAATCTTCCATCGTAAACAATGTTGATATGCTTTATCTAAAAACTAATGTTACTATAATATCCATGGCCTTTGGAGGTGAATCATGAGTATATTTACATTATTTGAAATAAAAACACTAGTTCTGTCTCTTACTTTAGATTATATAATTACTTTTGCTACTATGATTATAACACTCGTAGTTATTGTAAAAAAATAGTTTAAAGGCGATTTTAAAAACTTCTACATACTTACGTACGTATAATCTCGCCTTTTTCATAAGGCTAGGTAAATAATACGGTTTTCCTTTTGCTTAAAATATAAAAACTTATTGATATTATAGATATTTAATAAAACATAGATAGAAAAACGTTAAAGTTTGAAATCATTTCTTGAAACCTATTAAATTATCAATTATGAAATTGTTTACATAATTGATTGAAGCATTACTATTACTATAGCTGACCCCAACTTATTCTTGCCATATGGCCTAAATTTAAATTTTTGTCGCATATTGCACCCTATATGTATTATTATCAAAATGTTATGAGAATACACTGGTCACATTTTCGGTATTCTAATTCTAACAATAGAAGGTAATCAAATTAACCTATAAACATTATCGTGGCGGACAGGCATTGTTTTATAATACTCACATTTAAAAATTGATGTAGGTAGATATTCTGCTATGAGTCATTACGTTCTAGGAGAATACTACAATATTAGTTTTGTTTGATTGAGAATCTGGTTCGATTCCCGGTTATCTAACGTTTATTTTTTATTTCTTTCAAAACCTCTTATAGTAGGTTAGGGTGCTTTCTAATATTAGACGGGTAATGACAATATCGGAATTCCGTCCAAACCTACAGTAAGAGGAACTCATTGTAAAGGACATTAATTGTAGATCCCTTTCGGTCTCGATAATTTCTTAAATCAAAATCTGTTAACATCGCAATGATAGAAGTATCACGAACAAGAGAGGCTCATAAGTTGTCTTTCAAAAAATGGTTAAGGAAATATGACACTATTAGTTACATAATGTATTATAGACTTAATAAGAGTCTAAGAGACTTGTTTGGATATAATCTCATATGATCCTTTTGAGATTTTACATATCCGATTAATCTTCGTGTAATGTATACAAATTTATTGGAAGATTAAATTTAAATAGACACAAAGTGACGCTTCCTTATCAATCCGAACAGGAAACATTGTTGAATTTATGTTTTCGACACTTTGTCACTAACATATTATAAGCAATATTCGTATTAGCGCTAAAATTTCCTCATCCAAAATTCGCACAGATTTACTCATTTAGCAGCACAGATTAAGCCGTGAAAATTATTTATTGATATTTTTATTCATAAAAAATATATCCGTTATTAATGTCTCCCAATGCAATAAAATTGTATGTAACAACTAACTTATTTAACATAATATAACACTAAGTTATTAAATAATCTTTATACTCTAATATAACTATGAAAATCTCACGATGCAATTTAATAATGATGGAAATAAGTTTAATTAACATATATCAGACCAATATACAACACTTTCACTTCAATTGTTACAATATAATAAAAAAAATATTATATTGTAACAATAATTTATTTTTAATCTCTTTTCTATACTAATATTATTAAGCTGAATAGTTTGTTTCTTAGAACGTGTTAATCTCAGGAACCGCTAGTCCAATTTGAAAAATTCTTTCACTTTTGCATAGTACATTTATCGAGGAAGGCTATATTTTCAAAAATGTTAAGGATCCTTACTAAAAGACCAATAATGTAAATGTCCCAAGGTATTAAAATCGAAATGAACGTGGGTGAACCCGCTGGCAGAAACTAGTGTGAAATAAATGCCACAATTAAATGACCTTGATGCTGATCTGATAATAGAACTAACTAATCGCTAGTATGGATTTTTCTAAAACCAACTGCTTGTTTATATTATTTAAGGATGATAAAAACTGTTGACATTAGTGTCATTGAAAACTTATTACAAAAATAATCTAATCGTCGATCGTTAAGATTAAATGCAATACTGAGACTGTGACTCATGCACAAATTAAAATACGAGTGCATTATGAAATAAGAAAAAACCGTTTCTATAATGTGATATAAATTATTTTTTAATGACTTGTAGTTCCGTGATTGATAAATTACTTATTAATGTTTGTCGTAAGCAAATACATAACTAATTATGAACCGATTTTTTTTGATATTCGGTGCTCATCCAAATATTCGAAATCGATTGGCTCGTCGCTTATGACTAAGATTCGTCTTCATCTATTATATTAAGAAGTAAGGATTACTTCGAAGATAACATATTTTTGAATATTATCCGTGTCTAAAATCTACCCTGTATGGTGCGACTTCGTGAGTAGTTTGTAGGTTCTAAAAAAAACAGAGTGCGAAAAGTAGATCTTATTGATGATTGTCTGATTTTTTTTATAAAAGACGAGCGCACTCGGTCATAGGTGACGTCACAGATACGTTGTTGCCCTTTCGATTAATAAGCTATTTTCGTTTCGAACATTCGTAGATTTGTAGACTTAACTTGATGCGCGCTTTGCTGTTCTTTCTCTATCCATATATGATGGTTCATGATCAGAAGAGAAGTTCATTATTCCTTCCAGCCAATTATGAAATAAATATTTAAATTTGTGCAATAGATCCGCAAACCTGAGTGTCAGTTAAACTGCTGGTGTAAGAGGCACGTCAAACATGTGTCGCATTTGACATCTTAGAGTTCCGAGGCGACGTGGACGCAAACTAATTAGATCAAAAAACAGTGTATATGAATGACAAAGCGAACGCTACGTCCTATTTACCGATGGGTGTTACGACACAGTGTTAGAGATGACGTGGCGGTCATCCGCGTATCGGCCTTCGAGGAATTTTCCTGAAATGTCACCTTTTTGACCGAAGCGCACGTTTGTCTTTAGTGAAGATGTCTCTTATAAATTATATTTATATTCGGTTTAGAGCCCGAGGAGTAATAAACAATATGTTAAGCATCGGGACTTATTTAAATTTTCCTAAGTACTGCAATGACCGAATGAAAAAACTCTATTATAAAAGTAAAAATGAAACATAAAACGAAATATTACTAGCACAGTATTTTTACGATGGTGGCCTTGTCGCCTATTGTCGTTTTTCTTCTTAGCAACTCTCATGTATGAAGTAAGGTAATTCAAGCGATTCTCATAAAATAATATCGTGGCTTTATACTCAATGAGAAAAAACAGGCTTAACAATATTTGATTAAATTTTCCCCAACTTCTGTATTTTAAAAAATTACTTAAAATACTTACGTTATTATTACACTGAATGATTGAAATTAGACAAATAAAATACAATTTGATGTCGACAGTGTACTAAAAACTAAATTATTTTTAATGTTCTTAATATATAAATATCATAACCACCTTCCGGGATGTAAATGGTTTCAAAAGTTTACTAAATGCTTTGATATATCTATACTTATTTGGATAATATATAAATTGTATATGAAACCATTAAACTGTTTTCTTGCACTAACGAGCACATTTAGTAGTTTCCTACTTCTTTATAGACTTATTCTGAACTGGTAAAAATCAATATCCATATTATATTTTTGGACTGAATAAACAAAGTGACTATTGTAACAAAGTACAATATACGGCCTTCGCCCCGAGTCCGCAGAAAACGATTAGACATAACGTGACACCCTTACTAATACAATTGACTTGCCTTTGATTTTGTACATCGATAGGCTCTGATGAATGTATCGAAGTAATGTTTTTCTCAACGTTTCTATGATTTTCTAAGATTAATACAAACTTACGCTTATTGCATACTTAATCAAGTAGAACGAAGGGAAGTTAATTAACACCTAATCGGTATTCTAAAGTTTTGATATTCCCTTCTTCACTTTATGTGGAAATCTTATTGGGATATTAATAGAGTCATTTATAATTAACGAATAAACTGTTAGTAATCGCTTTTAACCTATTTCTTATCCAATAGAAATTTTTACATATTTAGTTCGGTTTATAGTTAGGTATCTTAGAAATGATCTAAAGATGGATATATAAGGTAAAAGATTTTTTAAGTTCATAAACTAGTTTTTTCATAAACGGACTCTGATTATATTTTAAAAATGTTTGGGCTAAAAAGTATTAAAGTTTAATTACTGAAAAAGAAGTTAAATTAGAGATCTTCAATGAAAATAAGTAATGATAAGGACTCGTTTATGACAATTTCTTGATATTAATTCAGAGAATTCGAGGCAATTTCAACCCTCGCAGATAGAACTGTCCTTGGCCGCACTTAGAATTATTAAAACTTTACAGCTAATTGGCCCTTGATAGATCTTTCTTATTAGCAAACTGTGAGTAGGGTTGACAAAATAATTGACTGCGTGAAACGGGAAAAATTGAAATGATTTCAAGGACAACCATTAAGTTTTAACACACATAGCCCCCTTTTGAATATTTATTTATATGAATGTTATCTTCTAATATTTATAAGGGCTTTGATGGAATTGCGTTGTTATTTATGATATATTATTGATATTCAGTTAAATAACATAAACCCAAGTATACTTAATGGGTAATATCACGGCGTTATTATGTCATTACTCATCATAGCATACTAAAATTTAACATATTTTTTAAGCTTAAAATAGCTTCGTCAATGACTATTTTCTTCATGTATGTATATACGTAGATTTATTGCCTAGACTACGTCTCTTAAATGTCTATAATATTATTAAAATTTCTTTCACGACACGAATTGCCATTATATAGGTCTGAAAAGTCCTCTAGATTAGTTATTAATATGGTGGGTGAAATCCTCAGTATATATCTATGCTTTTTTCTTTTATTGTGCCAATTGGGACCTTAAGTCAATCATTAGACGGCTATAATGAATTAAGGCTCTTTTGATACGTGTTTTGGGTTAAATAGGTTTTAATTCAAGCGTCTTTATGTTTTAGAAGATTGTACAATCCTTTGGTGCGCGGTTACTGAAATTCTTAAGTCTTTCGTTAGAATCTCTGTCATTATAGAGAAAAATTACTTTTCATTTTATAACTCAATCTCGAGGCGGATACAAAAAATTATTTCGACAGTAACTTCTCTCTTTGAGCGTGATTTTTTAATTAGGTTTCGGGGTATTCTAAAATATTTAATTCCAAACTTTATAAAGACTCACTTCAGTATTGATTGCGTCTTTCAAGTTACGACAAGATGAAGTTGAACTTTAAAGGTCAACTAACGGACGAAAAATAGTCCATTTCATTTAATATTAATAAAGGTTTAGAGATTATATCGATAGCTGAGTTTGTTTGAGCATAATTTAGGTACCATTGATAATAAATATAATGAATACCGGGAAAACAAAATTATAAAGAAGAATATCGAAATTGAAATTGAAAACCGTGTTAAAGTAGTTTACGTGGTTTACCCGGAAGCGGAGAATAGACAGATACACATAAACATTCATACTATTTACAGGATGTACACATAGTATTGATCGTCGTTGAACCTGCATAGTAGCAAATATCTGAGCTCACGTGAACATAATTATGCGTGTATTTAATTACGTTTACATTGTATTCAGCTGAAATGCGATACAATGCCGAGGCCTCTGGAGAATAGTTTCAATTTACAAATGAGACGAGTTATTATAACTTTGAGTAATGGCTAACTGCATGAATGGACTTACAATGTACTGACATATTATCCCACGTATCAATTTACGATAACATTTATGGTGTTTAGTAAATAATGTACGTTAATAGCACCAAAGTATCGATTCTCCTGTATAGTGGTATACGCATTGTGTTTAGTGTCAGAGGTCCCGCCTTTGAATCTTGGGTAAAATCAAAAGAATTTCATTATATATCTCTTATCAATCGTAACTCTGTAGTTTTAAATTTATTTGTAATTTTGTGTGTATACATCTGAGTATTGTTTCAATAGTATGCAAATTAATGAAGTAAATTGCATAAAATGCACTCTAGCGACTTTAAAATGGTAATCTACAGATTATCTCGTTAACATATATGTCTTCTGCATTCTTACAAATATATGCTAAGAATGTGTGGTAAGTTTTAAATATGTTTATACATTTCTTGACTTTTTAAATTGTACAAGCAGACTGTTAAACAATAACATGATTGCACTTTAAAAGATAAATCTGGAATAGTTTTTATAATACATCAACTATATAGTTTAGTGATTAAATTACGTTTACCCAATAGAAGACATACCGGCGTCATATTCAGAAAAGATGGGATAGAAAGTGTTATTAAATTTCGACATACGAATACAAAATTGTGCCCATCCTACGCATGAAGAACTGATAAACTATATTTAAAAGTACATATGCGATAGTATATCAAACTCGAATATTATCTATATTCAAATGACTAGAGATGGAAAGAGCTAGTCTGTATTGTTTCGATTTAATATCCGGTAACAGTTAGTATCAAGGATATTAATAATGTAGAGATAGTAAAACGCTTGCAATTCCCCGGATTGTATAGTAAACATGGAGAATTTATGAGTCCTATTTAGATATAAAATGTATAAAACGAGCGCTTGGTCCACAATTTGGTTATTCTGTATACCTGTTCGCATGCAGGTGAAATTGGCGAAAGGCCAGGAGAGATGATATTCATGGCCCTACCCCACTATACTGTATCATAACAAATTAATTAAATACTACAATTGCGTAGGTATTTGATGAACATCGTTCATGTAATTCCACGGGAACTTGTTTATAAGTTAAAAAGAAAATGAGATTTCAAATAGAAATCTAATACATAATTTTTTCCTCCGTTTATTCTTCCTCTGTTCATTTTATCTATATTTTTCTATACTTTCCTCAATCTCTTATTTCGATAACTGCATTCGTAATAGACTACTTTGTTTGCCTTATATATAACTGTTAAAATATTTTAACACTTCTAGCATAGTTGCTTTTGTGATCACTTTTAAAATGAGTATTCAGTATTCGTTTTAAAATATCGCGTAATCAATATTAAAAACACATGTTAAGTGCCCCTTCGAACTTTGGATATGTATAGACTTTATCGTACTGATCTTGAAATATCCCATGACAGTCAGAGATCTTATAACAGATTCGCGATAAATATTTCTTGTAGTTTATAAACTTATAAAATATGTCAGAGATAATTTGTTAAATTTAAAAAAATGTAATTTTGTGCGGTTCGGTGAAATGTGGGCACTCCATTAGGCGGTATTGATGCGTCTGTATTCGAATTTGTATACATTTATACAACACTTCGTTCACTTTGGCAACATTTCTTCAATTTTTTTTAAGTATCGTCAGCTGTGTTTTTGAAATTGACGTCATTTTTGTATTTAGAATGGAAAAGGCCAGTCTGGCAATATCATATTTCCATTTCTTGTAATGGTAAAAATGATTTATTGAAATATATCAGGTCACATTAAAACCTACTGATACCGTGTTTATTAAATAAAAAAACAATAGTATATATTGCCTTTCAACACACATAAATAACTTGGAATTGCGATTCCATTTCGGCAAATGGAGGTGCCTCGGCTTTACACTGTCTGATACTAAATAATTCTGAAAGGCATATCGCTTCAAAATTTCTATAGATTAAACTGTCTGAGGTCCGTATTGTTGTAGACTAATATAACACGCTAATTATACTTAATATTTATTAACTATACATATTTATAATTTGTTTAACCTTCGTGATAATTACTTAAAGTTCTGTCTTTAATGTTTTATTTATTTAGAAATATCGTGTCTAAAACGTAAGAGTACACTTTAAAACATTCGCTTCATCATCAGATGTAACATATATATATATTGTATAATGCTCTCGTACTTACAAAGTTCTAACTCCATTCGACAATATATAGAAGTAGGGTAAAACGTATTTCCGAGATTTGATTATCATTGTTTACTAATGAAGCTGATAAAAGTGCTTTACAAAGTACTTTCAAAATGTAATAAATGATCAACTGAGCAACGCCTAGTAATATTAAATATTTTGTTATACAGAATGCGAAGTCCGTCAACTTTCTCTCTTATTGTTCTATGTAGGTATGTTATTTATTCTGAAGTAGTGTTGTTTCATAGCATTAGAGCCATGTATCGTACATCGCAGTAATGTTAAGGCGGTGCAAACGTATTTGCCAGTGATACGCTTTCTCTTTTCTATGGCCTAAGAAGTGGGTTTAAACGAATAGTATGAGTATGTTAATATATTTATTATTACGTTACAATGAGTCGTCATCGATTTCCCCACGTTCTTCATTTTTATAGTTCTTTAAACATGTTATTTATACGCCATTTTGAGTGGGAGGAATATCGAAAGTCCGTCTGACATGAACAATAGATGGGTTGGTGGTTCAATGATTTTCTTTGGTTAACATATCACTTACTAACAAGTAAGCTTGAATATCATATTTCACCTGATAAATATGTATTTTTAAGAAAAACACGCTTCATTATCAGATCAGCTCTAAGATGCAAAATTTTGATACACACACACACACACACACACATATATATATATATATATATATGTCTGCATT
>JAOSYY010000007.1:11765985-11779238 GCA_025727935.1 Hebomoia glaucippe
AATGCAGACTCACAGTTATGGCTACAATCTAACCTACATACGATTACCTATAAATATAATGGTTACAATTTACTAAACAACTTTGTAACATTATCTTGCCATTAGTTTAACGTTTGTACGTCAATGGACGTCTTGTCTATCGTTCTATTCACTATTGTAGCTGAATTAGCTCGTGAAGGGACTTGACACATTCGTACGTAAAATTTATTACATAAGATTTTACCTGAAAGGCTTACTCGGATTCAGTAGTCATTTATAAACTATAATATACTGAATCTTTGACAACTTCGTATCTGATACATGAAAATAAAATGTAATTCTGTTTTTATTAGTTTTAATTTCTAGAAACATCTGTAAATCTATTACGCGGCAGTTATTTAATCGTCGCGTAATAGATTTGTTTAATTAGACATTTGTAAAACACTAAAACATTAAACCGTTGCCAATGAACTGTAGCCATAGTATTTAAGAATATTACGATTTTTAAGAATGATTCAATTTGTATTTCTGTGTAGTTTATTTGGAGATCTCGCGAGTTGGATAGATGCTTATTTTCTTAATTCATTTTTTTATTGTTACATCCATATCACTTCGGTTTTCATCCAAAATGTATTTCTGATTAGTGTGGCTTATACAAAAAAAAAATCTTCGATTTTATTACCAGAACACATATAACAAATTTGAACGCGTTTAAAAGCACTTAATATCGACAATTATAAAAAATAATGAACAACTTTTGTTTACAACCACTATATACTATGTTTTATAACGTTTTATTATAATGGGTGTTGTATTGAATATGACGTATAGTCAAATTAAATTAGATTGTTAATGTCGATGAAGATGTATATTATATACGACGCGTAACGATGTATTGAGCCCCTAGTTACTCGCAAGTCTTGTTACGCGATACTTGGAAAATTAGCACATTTATGATAAAATGCTAACTAGATACTTCTAAGTACTTAATAGGTAGACTACATTATTTCCTTTGATGTACTAGTTAGTGAAAAACAAGTGAGTTTGCATAGATAAGGGGTTATTTGATGCGTGTCCTTTAGGATATTATGTACAGTAAGGGCAGTCATAGGGTGTGGTATTGAAAATGCTGTAGTATTTTTCTGAATGTACGTATGATGTCATTAATTGTTCAGTTTTACTGTCGATTTATATGTATCTTATTTTTGGCTTTTGAAAATTCGTATAGTGTTGCCAATACGCTGATAACTGCATTTCGCGGCTTTTTAATCTGTGGGCTTTGATATATGATGTGGACGGTGTTTCGATATTTCTCGCCATCTATGCATCACCAACGTATTCCTAAATTCCTTAAAAACAACGAAAATAATCTATTACTTATAGTTATTAGGAGTTGGAGACAGAAGAGTATTTATCACAACATAATCGACCCGTTTGAAAAAACGTTACATAGAAACTAGTCAAATAACGTTGCATAAAGGTGTATTTAGAGTGTGACGTCATTATCATATATATGCATTATGATGCAAAAACTTCGCTGCGAAATTTTATCAGAAATTACTTTTAGGTCACTCGTTACAAAATAATAATTGCTTGGTTCAATGAAAATGTGTTTGGAATACTATTTGTTTTGATATTCGGTGCTTTAGTAAATTAGCCGAATTGTTTATTTATTAGAAACCTGTTAAATCCGGCTAACATTTGCTATGGTTTATTTTGATATCTATACTTCTATACAAACCTTATTATTATGATAATATCTCTCCACCTGTTACTCTTTCGGCCTTCGAATGCAGAATCAATTATAAGATTTATAAAAAGAAAAAAGTAAAACGTCGATTTTTTTTCACAGACCACGTCTCGGGCATCTGCTAGTTATTTAAAATCCTTGTTATTACTCTTTATCCTCTAAAGTAATCTCTTTTGTTTTCAAAATTATGTTTCACCAAATCACACGATATCTAATTAAGCGGGTGTTTTTAAAATGACACTAGTAAAAATATAATACACACCCCTTCTAATAACAATAAAAGGCTGCCAATTGAATATGAAAAACAACTACATCTATTGAAAAACCCACTCATCCAATTAACAAGAAATAGTCATTCATTATGTCCAAGAGAAAAATAGTTTAAAGCCCTTTGAGGTACGTCCTACGCACTAACGAATGCTTCTAATGAATATATGAGCTGTGGAGGTACAAAGGGTGCTTTCTATACACTACCCACGCGACACTGGGACTTACGCTAACTGTAAATTTTACTTTTATTACTTTATACAGCATATTTCATGACCGCCATATTACTTTACACGATACTTTGGACTAAACAGGTATGTACGCTTCTTTCCGAAAAGTTTTTTCTAATTAGGGAGTCTAACATAAGTATTTATTTTCTTCTAATTCATTTATGATTAAGAAAGTGAGGCGTTCTTAAGTTATCATTTTAAACAATGACGTATGATTTTTATGGTTTATTTAGATATATATCTTATCGATAATAATTGCATTACGTGTGTCGCATTATAAAAGTCAATTATTTATTATACGTTTCCGTCCAACTACTTCTATACTTATATTGTTACCTACCTGTCACCTCAGCCACATGTCAATCTTAATTATGCAATTATGTGCTATTGAGTAATTTATTTTATTCAAAGTATTCGGAAATTTATAGACTAATGTAGAAACACGAATTACTGGATTGTCGATATTTTTCCCAGCCATTTGATGTCCTAAATTTACCGTAAAGATTACGCTTATACTTGTACTACAGAGGACACTCGAACTCGTAACCTTTTGGTGTAGTGTAACTTAGCGCTAGACCGACGAGCAGAGTTGCATCCCTTGAGAGTTGAAAATAAAATGTAATTTACACTTAAAATTATAACTATAAAACTAGTTTCACCCAACTAATTTACAAACTATTCTGGCACAGTTTCTTGTTGGCGCTGCGAGCGTTTTACATCACACCTTCAAGTAATAAATTAACCAGTATCCAAATATCTACCGGAAGAAACTTCCTCCTTCTGTAAGGATGTTATTATATTCATTCTTAATTAGTTATTTATGTCGTAATAAACATGTTTTCTTGCCAAGATTCGGCCAAACTTAGCAGGGCTCAGTTTTGATAAGTAATGTAAGTGCGTGGGTGTATGTAAGCCCATGGGTACAGAAAAATAAATATTTACATTAACACTTCCTACATTCAACAAAGTTCAAAAAGACTTTTTGCCCGTTCTTTATCTTCTCGAGTGTAAACATTTCTCTGTTCGATTGTACTAAGTTTCTCAGAGCCGAGTGCGTCTTCTCCGGGTTTAGATTTTTAGCCGCGCCTTTTAAAAGTTAATAAAAGCGCTTCCCTCCCAACGCGACGTTGTAACTTATTATAACTTGAGAACTTGCCGGTGTCATATTTTTGTCATAGCGATTCTTTCTTTTGTTGCCATTTTTTTTCTTCTTTCCTTTTATCGCGAAGTTTCTAAAATGCCCTCGATTGCGTAGTTGCGAGTTATTTTTTGCTTCGCTTTGCGTGTTTATTTTTTATCGTTAACCGAGGTGGACAATTTTTTACCTGACAATGAGAATATATCTCCATTTATAAATTTCATACTTTTGTTTTTGATAATAAATGAATAATTAATCTAAGGCACATTCTTCTAAAATTTGAAGATTTGATGAGTTGTGTTCTTAACAAGTGGCAGCCTATTTTAAACAGTTGTTCATGTATCGTGTCTTATCTTTGAGTTTACTTTTATATTGTTGTACAAAATTCATTATTAATCAGGTCTTTATAATTTGACCTCGAAGCAACACTATTGTAAAGATTTAAATACAAGATTAACGCAATGCAAACATTAGAACGCAAAATGTTTAATAACTATTAGTTAAATCTATTCAATATACCATCAATTCGGCACCCGTTCAAATGAAAGCCTAAGGTTAACAGCTTACGGCACGCCAATAATTGTAAGCTGACATGTAGGGACCTTGGCATACGACTGTTGGATTTCATTTGTACACGCTTCATTGATTTTAAATAGCATTGAAACACGTTTGCTGATTTTGTTCGTCTAAATAATTTTTAAATTTAATATATGGAAAATGAAAGTAATACTCTAAAGTAGTTTGGAATAATGTGTTTCAATCTATAGACCCACCATATCGTTACATAATATCTATAAATAAGTCATAAACGTTTTTTCACGCATGTGGAGACGAATTAAGTTGCTTTCACACTATATCCTAGGATAGTATCTATTGTATAAAGTTATAGGTTAATAATTAATATCAAATTGAATCGTAACGACCTTTCTCGTAAAGATACATTTAACTATAGAGGTTTTAGTGTTTATTAAAAAAAGACTTTGGGGAACACCCAAAATACCGGCTAAAAACTTATGAATCCTCAAATTCAAACTTATGAATTCCTACTAAACAGTGTGTTTATAAATAATGTATTTGTTGTGGTTGTGTTCGTATGTATATGTTATTGTGTATAGCAGTCTGACCGAAGATAGCTCAGCTTAGACTGCGAAACGACACGTGTCTATGACTAATTGACGTGAACGTTCACTGCGTCACGTAACAAGTAACGATGCGGTATCAATTTAATGACTATAATTACAATATGCGGTTCACCTATACTGACAAGTTTTATTCCTTTTTGTGTTAATTTGTATATCTGTGTCTGGTGTTGCTTCTAAGCACCATATTGTTTTTTAAGGTTGATCTAAATGATTGTAAGATATAATTAATAAAGTATCAACCACCTTTATTCATAACCATATATTTGCGTTATCGTTTAGCTCACTTCTATTCTGTAAATATTTTTAAACAAAGATTTTTTTATGTAATTTAATGAATATCTAAATTCCACATGGTTGTGACTAATGCATGCTAACGCAATAAATTTTGTAGGGTAAAGTCATTATCAATTTAATGACTGCAATTACGTTGTACATATATTCAGTTGAGAACAAAATATATTATAGAAAGGCAATATATATATGTGGCCTCTTCTCGCATTGATATAATGACTGAGATTAAAATAAACGTTTCTTAGGCAGGTTATTATGATGATCAAGAAGTAGTATAAGGCTACAAATAATTTAAAAACTGCATCGTTAATAGAATTTTTACGCCGACTTATCTTCCTTTCCTTTCAAGACCGTGATAATTTCACAAAGTGAAAATTGATAATGTGGTGTTTGTGACTTCAAGTGCTCTTTGTTTTAACAAAATAGATGGTCTTGACGGTATTGATTATTTCAAAATACAAACCGCCAGAAACATCGCTTAGCCAGCAGTAAATACTTGTATTGCAATCGAATCAGAAGCAATTATTCCCAACCGGTTCACCTTGACTTTTCGCGCGCAAACCGCGCAAGATGGCGTCGACGAAATCGCAAGTGAACGGACTGCATTTGCGGCCTTGCTGATTTTTTTTACAATATTCGGCTACGGGGTGACGTAATTCGTTTTCGTGATTGTATAAATTGATTGTATGGACGCCTCGGGAAGATTTGGAAATTGGATTTTGGTTCTTACGTGCCGCAGGACGGTGTTTACATTGTAATTTACACGATTTGGAATCGGGTTACGTGTACATTATAAATACGAAACAAATAAAATATTTTCCAAATTACCATAGAATTTTCTCTATACAGCTCATTTGAACATGTTTAGTATGGGTATTTAATATTAAGTATAGTTTAAGTATAATTTTGCAGACGTTTTTCAATAAAATTGATTCTTTACCCAATCCATCTAGTCTTCTGCGCTTACATATATCCACCTATATAAAGTTTACGTGAGTATTAAGAACTGTAAAATTTTGAAGACCAGATTTACCTTAAATACAATCAAGAAAATAAATTATTCAAAACATAATTACTATAGTAATAAAATATTTAAGTTGATACAATCTATAATCAATTCATAGCTCTTTTAATTGGCAATTCAATTTAAAAATCGATAATTCAACAGTGCTTCTTACATTTAATTTCGATATATTTAACAAAATTTATTTTTTTAATACCGTAAACAGTAGGATTTTTAACAAAAGATAACAATTACTTTAGTTTAAATTATAACATGTAGTTGTTATCAGATGATATGAATAAAGCAACGGACAGACAAGTGCAGTTTATTATACCTGTAACCTGACTTGTAATTACTGCGTTGTTTACTTTCAATTAACGACTTGGAAACGGTGCACTAATTTTGTACATTAATAAACGAGTTTATAAGAACGTTTTCTTTTTACGATTTTTATGTTATTTAAAGGTGCTTTTGTTTAAAATCAAAGTTTATGGAATTTTGATGTGGTTTTAATGAAACGCATTGGGCGATCAAAACACGAATAATAACTTAACAATAATAATAATAATAATAATAATAATAATAACTCTATGTAAAAGTCAGTGGCTAAAGACAAATTAAATTATTTTACATCAACAGAAACATTAAATAAGATGCAATTGACATATAATGTAATAGTCAACCAAGGAAACGAGACTAACTACTCTACAGCTGTCAAGTATTAAAAAACATTGACAATAATTCAAAAACTATATTTGTAATCTGTATCCGACAATTTCAATATGAGCTGTTCTTAATTTCCGTCAGTAATCAAGCGTTCTTATCGATATAAATGAACTATTGGTGATCATCGAGCCGAAGTGAAACAAGAAACAAAACCGATGGATTAAAACTTGGAAACGTCTCGCTCGAATGATTTTTTAGATTCGTCCAATTATCTGAAGACGTAACAAAGACTGGATCGCGGGCTTTCAAGACAATGGCTGTAATCAAGGCGCTCCCCTCGGAAGCTATCCGCGGAATTTATAAGCATAAATAAACTTAACGGTGAAGCCTTCCTTGGTGTCGGACGTGCTGGAAGCTTTGATCGTGAAATACATGATGTTCGTGTTTTGTGGTGCAAATGAAATATATTGAATTTAATAGAAGGTGTAATAAACAGTTTCTACTATATTTATACATATCTCTTATTTTGCATGTTGATATGCAGAATAACATATAAAATTGTTTTAAATTAAATAACTTTATTAGCGTACCTAAAGGTTTTCCTTTGATGTTACCGGAAGTTTGGTTTATGAGCTTTTGAAGGAAAGTTGTCTATGAAATAGATCCGATATTAGATTTGCTCCATGCCGCAACTCTCGGATGACGGGTTCAGAATTTGATTGCATATGTGTAGTAAGCAAATTTTGCTTCATTTAATAGGAGCATATCATAACATTCATGCAATTTATATCTTCAACATGATAAAACGGGATGTTTCTCAACGTAAAGATGTTAAAAAATCGTGACACATACAATAAATTCAATGTATGTAAAGATGTGGCGGTTGTTTGTCAAAGGCGAGGGATTTGAGCAGAGTGTATAGCCGGGAGCCATATATCCTTATCTGGTCCGATCGGGCTCCCGAGGGAGCACTGTCTTTTGTTATGCTGTCAGTTATACCGGGGCCATATTCCTGAATTACCTATATATTCTACTGTCTCCTTTAAAACCCCCTTACTCACCCCTTCTTATAGGATCGGTGGAGGAATATACTAATTTCAATTCACCTTTTAATATCATTCTCCTTTATTAAAAGTTCATCAAACGAAAATTTTGGTAGAAATTGATTCATTTTACTGTATTAATTTAAGAAATTGATATTTTATTAATACTCTTTATAATCCTTTTTTTTATTTATTTATGGGAACCAATTTTAATTTATTTGAAAGTATTGTAATGAAGTGATAGTATTGTATAAGCTATTCTTGTGAAGGAGCCAACAGTAGCAGCGTAATTTTTAGCAATTGTAGCTATTTTTTGACCTACTATTAAAGAACTTCGATTAACCTTCAATTGCGCTGATGTAATAACTAAAAAGAAAATCATTTCAATTTAATAAAGTAACGATATTATTTCGTAAATCGCCAAAGTAATAATTCCACGAAAATATCGATATCGTTAGGTATTACGAACGGATGTATAGGCCATTTATTTCGCCGAAAAAAATTACTCGCTTTTGTCGGCGGCGGCTAAAATAATATTTCTGTTATTTCCAAGACTTACCATCAAATAATATTCGTACAAGATATACCTTTGTTTCATTGCTTTTGATAAAGGCGATGTTACACGAAACATGAGGCTCGAACAAGTTTAATACATAATTGATTCGTATGCTGTTTGTATAAACATTCTCACAAAATGCAGCAGTTATAAGAACGAAAATAAATTTTACTAACAATTTCGGAACCTATTATAGAAACAATATGAAACCTTTTAAATCGTTATATTAGATGTCTCCAAATGCCAAATGTTACATAATCGTTTAGTTTTTGGAGGTTTCAAATTGTTTTAATGAAAAGTATCTGTACCATAAACAATGTATTATCCAATATTTGCTGTTAATTTTAACCTATTTCTGTTACAATTTCCATATCGAATTAACGCACATAAAATATATTTTTGTATATTGAACCTGATATTATTATGACTAGAGCCTGGCCATAATTGAAAGTTGAAATCAAGTTAATCCTCTTTAAATGCCATCATAAGTGTTCTCTGTAGATATTACGAGGGAACTTTTTTAAATAATTTGTTCAGTTCAATATTCTAACTAAATAACATTTTCACTGCGATTGTATTACTTTTACCCACATAGCTGTCATTATGAAAATTAAAGAATACCAAAAATAATGGTCATATGTGATCAAAGTAAAATTGAGTTGTATAAAAATAGACAAGCAGTGAACTTGTAATTATTGTAACAATTACCTCAAACTTAGGGCTGTGTAAGGTGTTGAATTTAAAAGACTCATTAGGTTAGTAGCTTCTACGTGATCATTAGAAGCATAAATAATGTGTCTGCTATTAGACATCGGACATCGCCATACCATTATGGTAATTGGTTTCTGAGTTTGACAATTTACCTTTCGATTATTCTATAGACTTCGACTGACGTGTGTCGATTAGAATTTCGAAATTTAGAAAATGTAGCCACAACGTGCATTGTTGCACAGTGGTTTCCATCTGTGAATGGTGATTCGTTTAATAGTGGTGGAACAAAGGCGGCATTTTCATATACCTACTCTCCACCCTTCTGCGCCCTATATGAAAATGATTAGACATTATAATATATATTTATGTGTGTGCGTGTGTATCTAGAGAGAATGAAACTGGAATGGACATTTTGTATATAACGCTGTAGTAGATAAATAAGAATTAAAAAAATAAAACAATTTGCTACCGGATGTTTCTATTTACCTTTTATTGATAAGTTGCAATACAAAGTGGATAATGCTGTTTCTTTATTATTAAGATATTTCGTTTGAGGATCGTGCAATTGATAAACATTATTTTTTATCTAACCACTTTAGTGCCACGATATATTTATACTTTTAGATATATATGTCATACATTGAGCTAGAAGTGTTGGGTGTTGAATAAAATATGTGTTGTACGTTTTACGGACGCAACCGAAGGTGTTATGAATGTAAGGTCCGAAAGATAAACTTATAGTAGACGTGACTTTTCACTCTTATAAATGTACAGTTCGGGGACGCTGTTTTCAACCTCTGGTGTAGAGGGTCGTAGTATGTGTAAGATGTGTTTCTAAATGGTTCCAAATTTTTAAATATATAATATAATGACTCAAAACTTTATTCAGATTAACAAAATCCGATTGTGATAGCTTTAAATGATAAGAACTTATTTAAATTCCGTTTAATCTGTGAGCGTAGCTGTTACACAGTATTTGAAACATCAAGATAGCTATTAAGACAGGTAAGTAACGTTTTTATGTTGTCTATATATTCTAAAAAACGAGAGATCAGTAGTTAAAATTGTACCTAAAATTTTCTTATGAAAAGCTATTAAACATTTTTAGCCTATTAAAAGATAATATTTAATACAAATAATGTCATTATTCTATAAATATACAGATACAAACCTCCAAAGTTAGTGTAGGTCACCGTTCGACGGTCGTGATGGTACACTTGTTAGTTACCTACTATACAATGAGGTCAATGGTGACAAACGCTAATGGTACCATACTTAATTATTAAAACGACTAAGTATCGCACGAGAGTCATAAAGTTATTCATAAATTAATATAATTACAATTTATTCCCCAAATAACGCATTCGTAGATGGCTATGTTGTTATGAGTATGTCTTCAAATTTGTTCTTAGGATAGAGTATTTCAGATTACTTAGAATTATTTCACCTTCTTTTCTTAGTCAAATGGTTTCTTTAATTATTTAGTGAAGCACTTGTTAATTTTCTTTCGTAAAAAAGACGTTTTATTATGTTATATTCCATACACAGTGGTTTTTAAGAACATATTCATTGGATATGATGTACATAACAAAAATCTACAAGGTAAGTTTGTGATTTGTGATATTTCGAAGGAAAATAGAGAAAAGTGAAATATAGAAGGAGAAGCGGTGAACATAGTATCACCCGAGGCCAAGTTCAGCTAATGGCTGCCTGCGGCTACCTCGCGCCTGGCACCTGCGCTCTTGCATAACACAGACCGCGACACGCCCGCACAGGGCTGTCGATGTTTAGTTTTGCTTTTCCGATTATTTAATTTAAAAAATAGACAATAAATCTGCAGTAACTTTGATTAATTTGTGTGGCTAAAGCGTTGAGCCTTATCCTTTATTAAGGGTGTGATTTAAAAAAAAATCAAATGTTTTTACTATTTTTTTGCTTGCCATATTAGTTATTTTATATTACACTGATCCGAATCTTCAAACAGCGACGTCAATATATAATTTTTTAAAATGTCACATTGTAATATGATTTGGATTCATCTTAAACTTCAAAATAATATGGATAGTTCATTAGTCGTAAATATATCGATACTTATGCGATTATTTATTTTTATTATTTTTAATTATGGCTAAGCATCTTCTAAAGTTTATTTTAATTTTAATTATTAATTATTGCTCTAAGACAATTTTGCAATTTATCTTTATCTACAACTAGATTATACAAACAAAATAACTTTAAGGACATCTCCAAACGTTTCAGTAAAAATATTAATAAAAACAAGTGTAACTAAATATAATATTACGAGAAATATCTCCCTGACCATTTTATTAATAAATCGTTTCCTTCCCGTGACGCACGTAGGTAATATTATGTATCGTGAAAAATGGAACGTCACTTTTACTTTCCCTTTTTTGATGAGCTAGCAACCCTATTTCGCGCATAAATGGATTTTGTAAAAATGTATTTTCGTCGGAGGTAAGATTTTCAATTAAGGGTTTATATAGGAATGGACTCGAAAGTCGATAATAGGTTAATATTTATTGAAACATAAATATACTTTTAGTTTTCTATTGATAAATTTCAGTAATCGATTTTATTTTACCTAAATAAATAAAACGATGTTTTATATCAATATTTTAGATAGATCGTATTTTATAAACGTGTTTTCATTTCTAGAGTGAAATAATATTTGCGTTTGCTACATTTGAAATTGAATAGTTTCAAGGTAAACTTTGTACCAGGTGTATTTTTGCCAACCTCGCTAGGGTCCGTGTAGACTATGCCGTAATAGGCAATTTGTTGTTAAATATAAATGATTTAAGAGAATTATATTTTTTTAAATGATTAGGCTAAAGTATTTGGAATAGTATGAAAGAACGTTGTTGTCTACCGATACTTCTCCGATTATCATGTTCTTAAAGATTTTCATATTTTAGGTATGTGAGTACCTAATTAAATAAGAAGCTAACTAACGAAATTGGGTGATTAAATCACTAAGGAATGAAAGGCGAGTTAACACGGGAACAGTGTATTTGCGACTGTAGAATATTTGTTAAGTAAAACATATTTCGACGGACGCAGCCGTCTTAAGTGTTTTTCATGAAAACTATAATAAACATGTCACAGAGTTGAGACCGGGATGTGTACCCCTACACATATCAAGGCAAGCTACCGAATAGATCAAAATTAATTAATTAATTAATCCTAAAGTTACTCACAAAGATAAAACATTAAAATGTTATATAAGAAATGTTTTCCGTTAAAATATTAAAAAAGTAATCATAATTCTGCCTTTTTTTCATGTCTAAATTATTATGAATAGACGTAGGCCAGTCTTTAGATGGAAAATAAAACTAGTACAAGTGAAAAGATTTTTTAAAGAATCCTTAAAGATTTTTTTCCGATTCAGAACGTGGTAACATTAAAGATTTTTTTAATTTTTTTATAGAGTAAAACAAATGAAATATTTACTACGTCAACTAATCTTTATACGCAGACGTAGTCACGGATACGTACTAGTAATAATATACAATGAAAATATATTACATTGAATCAATTTAACGCGGAGCTTACAATTCTTACAATAAAAGGGATCCCATAAAGTCTGATATGTAAAAGGAACGCTTTTGAATGTGACGTGATAATTTTTTTTTATTTCGTATCACAGCTTCAACTATTTCAATTAAAAATATGGAAATTTTGAAGTTGGTATTATCTTATCTTAATAGTATCTAATTTAAATATTGTAAGAGGGCATTAGAAATTAATATGTATAAAAATCTTTAAATACTGACATCTTATAATGGTCTTTATGGCTTAGCAGATTGTGCATTAAATTTAGCGACAGAGAAACCTCGGAGTAAAAAAAGTCTTCAAGAGATATTTTATAATAATGTACAGCGTTTTTGCCAATCGAATCTCTTGAAAAGGAAACATACACAGACACGAAAATGTGTCTACGTCACATCACGGCATATATAATGCGATCATATTTCAATCTCAAAAGAGCTGCTTTGTAAAGCACAAGCCCAATTGAATTTTACCAAAGTTCCAAAACTCCTGCAACAGCGATACAACGAAATCGGCAGGTACCCTTATAGTGACTTGTAGGGTTGTGAGTTATGATTAATTCGACGCGTGCTTGGGATGGTCTGGACGCGAATTAATGTGCTTTTCGACGTGCCCCTGTTAGTTCTTACATTTGCTTCGGCAAAATTTGAAAGTTCTGAAATAGCGACTGAAGAAATGCGGCTTTGCGAAAAAAATAAAAAAATCACATTCTGATACACGATTATATTTAACCTAATATAAATATAAATTCATTTTATACCTGAACTGTGAGACGTCAACTTTATTCTATCATACGCAAAAACATTAACGCTTTCTAGAACGTTTCTACAAATTTCTAACGCGGGAGCTTTATATGACAATCAATTATTACGGAATAAATCCAATTTTTTAATATATATTTTAATAT
>JAOSYY010000007.1:11779338-11798909 GCA_025727935.1 Hebomoia glaucippe
AAAGTTTCTTTCGGTGCAACAATTAAATGTACATTAAGATTCACTTCCAAGATTTCATAACGTTGTTTGTTAGTTACATGTGAAACTATAAGGATATAAAATTAATGTTTCAGAGCGAGTTACTGCAATTTTTAAAATTGGTTATTACTATGTATGCATGTCTCAGTTACCTTGACTTTTCATATTGTAGATTGTTTTCGAGTGTCTATATAATATAAAAATTCTGGTCCGAATATATATTTGTTCATTTACTTATTTTTAACCACGCACCGACTTTTTTAACGTGTTACTATTGTCCAGATATTATAGGGATACTTTTTGCAATACGCTTTAACTAAAGTTATGTATGAGGTAAGAAATTGAACATATTTTCCAATTTAGGTTGCTATGCGATCGAAAGCGCCTCATTACTTACACTTGTAAATAGTAGGTATAGAAACAGAAGAAGCAATTTATCAGTAACAATAATGTACACAAAAATTACTTAAAAAGCGATAAGCCATACGTGTATATGAGACAAAACTATTTTCTTTATTCTTTCTAATCTTACAATTCAAAAAATAGGTTTACAACATTTCATTTTTATTTGTTATTACAACACATCTTATTGATCAAGCCCGTTTTATCTTAGTACATTTCTCGAAACTAATACTACAAGAATGTCTTCTAGAACAAAAATAGAGTGCTCAGGGAAAAATGTTCTTTATGACACAGCAAATGGTGTTATTGTAGAGATTTTCTGTAAAACACGAAAAAAAAGATGTTCAATATGTCCCACCTATGAAGACTTTTACAATCACCGATATGTTGTAGTGATACTTTTTATTACAATCAGATATGTCAATGTAATTCTGTACAGATATGATATTATTGTTTACTAACAAAAAAATATGTAAGAAATTATAGTTGTAGACACGACGTCAAAGATCCATAATCAATTAGAAATATTTAAGTTTGTTTTACGTTTTTCACTCTTTGTTTTAAGGCAACGGTAGTTCCTAAAACTGCAGAAAATATTAAATGACGAAATTTAATAGTAAAATCCACTTGGTAGACACATCTAGATGCCAACACACTTTACGACTATTAACGACGTATCGTACCGACACCACGTGTAACCGAATCGTAACGTGTACAGGCACGCGTTTGCGATCGTAATCGGCTTTCCTAAACTGGTATCGTTTTATTACCGGTCTTACGTTATTTGGACAGATATAACGAATATAGAGAAGTCCAATCAAAGAGATAGATCTGTCAAACGTTCTGGGGCAGTGAGGTTCATTTTAGTACAGCGTTCAACGCAGTTTCCTATTGTTAATACTTGATACTATAAGTTTAGTTTTAGAGAATGTTTTATGTACAGATAGAGAATGACATCGCATTTGTGTCTGAGCCATGTGAGCATTGCATTAAGCAACGGAACTATCTGGTTTAAATTCATACAAATCATAATAGAAATAATGCCACAGACCGTAGATTACGTATTTGACCGTAAAGAAAAATATTCATTTGGCATTGGATACACTGGAATTCAAACTGTAAAAGATATACTTTTGTTAAAAATACTGATATAAATGTGACATTAGTGCCTAGACTGTGTTGCTCAGGTCTCTAGAAAAGTTGAATGAGTGAATCACAATGCTATTAAATACGTTCTGTGTTAATTCCTCAAGCATTCACTGCTTAAAAGAATACAGCTAATTACGGTAAAAATCCCAACAAATTATTTGAATATCAACGAAAGAAATACGAGAAAATCCTTTGTTCTTATGAAGTCAATAATAAATTACATTTCTCGTCTTCCTTGTGAATGTTTTTTTATTTTCATTTATGTAGGGTTAAAGAATTATCCAAGCTCGAGGTCGTCTAGACAATAATGCAATAAAAATTTAAATTAGCTCCTCCCTATATTGTAATTAAATATGGATTGTTTTATAAAGCTATTTCGATTTAAATTGGGCTGCATAGAAATGTTTATTTTTCTTTGTTATATTTCTAGATATGTAGGATTTAATGTATTTATTTTTTTCATTAATCGCTTAGCTAATAGGAGTTACGTTCTTAATGTATGCTTTTATAACGTAAGCAAGAAATACAAAATAAAAATTATACGTTAACTATTAAATAACAATTAAAAAACCCACATAAAAAACAAGAAAAATAAAGGTTTATGATGATATTAAATTTTACACTTCTTAAATACCTATTTTCATACTTATAAACATATTTTTTGGTGTTTCTTATGATGATTTTAGACCTGTGGTTTCACTCGCGATGATATTTTATATTCATGTTAATGACACAACAAAATTATCTTAAGTCACTACTTGTCACATCAGCTATCTACTTTTTAAATGCAGTCGAAATCAGTTTTTTTCAGCCTTTTTAGAGGTTAGTCAAACAAACATAAAACTTGCTAAAGTGTAAATCCGTCATGAGTGCTCTAAATATGCATAAAATCCCAAAAATATTCATACATTAATAATTGAATATATTTCGTATGTGTTGTTTATGGAGAATTATTAAAATACAATGCATTATATCGGAGTCTGTGGCGAGTTCCAATAATAGTTACATAGATAACAATTGAATAGAAATCGACTTGAAATAACCTACATTGCGTTTACAGTGTCATTACATACCAATATCTGAATGCAAACATCCGACTCTCTTATCACAATAGTTTTCATAATTAGAATATTGAACTGTTTCTATAGCAACTAAGCAAATTATTAAAAATACATCCAGGATAATATTTTAAAATGTTTCATTCTTATTTTAATGACAACACTTATATTGCTTGATTAAAATGCCTAAAAATACTAGGTACTTTGCTTACAATTTGATGTCGAGCTAGTCTGGCTAATTCTAAAGAATGTTAGTTGTAAGGCTTTCAGACAATTATGCATTTTTTAAAATTCTGAGTTTCTATCTTTCATTCCTAAGGAAAGGCCACAAAATCGAAATCAATAAATAATATAGACATATCCATATTAAGCTCGGCCAAACACACAATGAGGTGAAAAATTTTGAAAGCACATAAAATTCAACAAATGCATGAAAAAAAGGTAGCGATATGAGTGCTTCTGGACGTAGTCTCGGTACTGCAAGAAAAAAGCGTAATGAGTGAATAAATACATTATATATATAAAACACAAAGAACAGAACATTATGACAGAACCACTTAGAAATGTTTGCAAGTAAAAACACGAATTGATTGAAATGTATTTTTGAAAAGAAAGTCAAAGATTATTGAGCGAGCCTTTCTATAACGTTGTGATCACATTTCTTTAAATTCATTAGCATAAAATATATTACAATGATTTAAAATTATACAAATAAAAGCATAGTTAGGTTTAAATTGAATTACATTCATAATAAAGTACTCCCAAGAGATGACATTCAATGTCCGGTGGCTGAACATAATTATATCAATTTGCATCGCTAATTGTTTCAAAGGAATACGTTAATATATTACTGATTAACTTAATATATAATTATACTCTGTGATCATTTTATTAAACTCTGAAATTATACTTTCAAAACTTGTCTTGATTTCTATGAATGGCATTTTGTGGCATGGTCCCTGCGATTTTCGTTATTTAACAAGAATGAAATGCATTACGCATACTATTAGCCTGATATTTGGGGCTGGCCCTTCCATAGTTTTTCTGCTGACGAGACTCATAGGCTCTCTGGGTACTGGGTGGAAATACCCACTAAAACCTTCCCGGCTTTCCGACTTTTCCATCGTCCGCAGAGGACCTTATGTTATAATTTTTTAAATCAAAATCAATTATTACTTTTAAAACAAATCTCGTGTTATCTCTATCGTTTTATAATATCAAATGCCGTTTTCGTTATGGTTCAAACATTGATCACTTCACTGCGTTAGATTTTAACGGATGGAGATTAAAAACTGGTACCAGAGAGAGAAAGTAAACAATATTGTCTCAACGTGCGTCGCTGTTGACGACAGCAGTGACTCTCAAAATAATTGCTTGGCTCAAGCATAACTGCAAAGATGCCAGATATTCGAACTACGTAATATTGTATTGTATAATGTAACACATTGTATATTACACTATATGAAGATGTCATTGATGAAAATACTTTATGAACTTTCTACTCGTCAATGTGTTTTAATTTTTTTTTTTTATTTTATAAGTCATATATAAGTTACAAATTAACTTTTTAAAGCTGTTGTGCTCCATACAAGTGTTGTCAAGAAATTGTCTGTATTGAATTATTAAAAACATGTTTCTTAGCCTGTAGTTTAAAAATTTCAATGCAATTACTTCAACGTTTATCTATGATTTTTAGATCGCTTGTTATTAGGAATTAAAATGACTGTCATAAAAAAACCTTAATCCAAAAACTTCAAGAAAATGACGTCAAAGTAAAATTAAAAACGATTTCAAAGAATTAAAATAAACGTTTAGATGTATTTCATTACTTTTCTTAATATATTTCATGAACCATACAAATATTATAAATATATACTGAGATTTTTGAAATGAACATCAGCGTCACATTAAATTCAATAACCAAATTCCATGGAGCGGAACACGAATGAAAAATGAATTGTAAACAAAACATTTTTCAAAACGTATGACATTATCGGTGAAAAGGTTATTCGTGTTGGTGTCCGACATGATTTAAGCTTGCCAACTGCTCTCAGAAATAATCCGTCTCAGCAATTATTGTTTCCCGCCAAATAACATTATAATGGCCGACCTGCACATTATTTGTCCATTACCGCGAGCGTACGCCACAGATTATACAAACGATGTAGATTATAAATGTCTCGCATGTGATTTTCTATTTTCGTGGTATTTGTTTTTGGATAAAATTGCCAGCTGTGTTTAATGTTTTATTGGCAATATATTAAAATTACTAATCATTTTGCTATTCTACAAATAAAACTAGATAATTTATGCTTTATAAAGATCGAATTTTGTTAGACCTTTAATAAAGTCTATCTCTTCATAAATCTAACATTATCTTGTTAAAAAATAATAAGCAGTGGCAATCCCGACGTCATTTCCCACTCGTTTCCTCTTACAGTAAGCCTTTTTAAGAATCTTTCGTAATTTCCTGGATTTCAATAGATCTATCTACACCCAATCACATTTACCAATAATAAATCTATCAAATTCGAATTAATGTTTTTTATCTTGCATTTTCTAGTTATTATATGTCGGTTTGTAGATTATGTTTTCGTCACTACGCCTATAGCTTCATTAAGGAAAAATGCTATCAACTTATAAGTAATCCATAAATACGCGATAATTAGTTTACTACCTTTTTTCTCCAATGTTTGATAATTGATTTCCTTATTGTATTTAATGTTATCAAAAAAATCATAATTTTATAATCTGTCTTCAATTTATCGATTAATTCGATTAATCGTTTAGATAAATCTTTTTAAGTATATTTTAATACTGTTATTATTTTGATATTAGCTTCTCCTCTAGATGACTATTTTAGCGCAATACCGAACAACGGGTTTATCGTCCTCATCGCGTAGTCTATAGCAAATACTTAAAATATAGTGATCAAAAAGTGTAATGAATGATCTAAAACGACGTCACGCAAATTGCGTTCGTGTTAAGTGACGAAGGAATTTCGTGGTCGTATTGTCTAATAATCTCACGCGATTATAACGCAGTGCATAGAACATGTAGTTGGGAAACAGATTTATTAGCTATTATGATAGCGAAAAATCTTATTTATCATAAAGCTATAAGAAAGATAAATGAAGTCATCGTGAGGACTTTCTTATAACATTTATACTAGTTAGTAGTTTCTGTCTACTTATCTAATTTTTAAATGTTAGTCGAGAAATATCTAAAACAAGTATAAAAATGATATTCTACTTAACTTTTTAAGAACCAATAGGAGAATTTTCTAACTGTAACGTTAGTGTACTATGATCAAGCAACGCGAAACTAGGGCACTTTTTAAAGCGTCTTATTTGGTCGAGTAATTACTTTAAAATATTTAATTAATTTTGTACTGTCTCATAATCACATTACTTACACTTAACTCGTACAGTTAACAAGTTTGTTAATGGTGATATTTACGTGTGTTATACATAATATAGTTTCTATTTACATAGTGGGGGAATTCTGTCTTTTTATGACATTGTAAAACATATTCAGGCAGTTTTTAATGTAACAACATAACAATAATATAATGCCTAGTAATAGCCTACGATTCGTAATTATATCAAAAATATTTTTAGCTATGATCATTTATTGTGACAAAAAGAACAAACATAGAAAGAAATTCTGACATGTATTTGTTGCCTTAAATATTTCTCTGTACTAGGCGAGTAGAAACGTACAGAAGGCGGCTGGGTCGCTCGCTATTGATGGGTACCGTTAGAATGAACTTGTCAAGTACTACAACCTGGGTTCTATAGACTCGCTTTAATACATCCCACGCCTATCAGGAGTCAGTTAGGTTTTGAGGACCAAAATACCACAGTACCTTATAAAAGAAGGACGCCAAATGCAGAATTTTGTATCGATTTGCGAAAGTTGACAATTGAGGGGTTGTTAGCCATGAGACATCATTAATACGGTCATGCCCTGGGGCTGTTTGTCATATTTATATCAAAGGCTTTTTAAAACCTAAACCCCGTTTTCCTACGAATTTTCAACTAGCGTTTAAAGTGCTTTTAAAAATTCAATATAGTTTGGCTAAGTTATTAATTAAACTCCTTCTAATGAAAGACATGTCACGAATTAGAATAATATTTGCAAACAACTTGTAAGTTTCGATTACATTATTAGATGAAACTAAAACTATTTATAAATATTTAGATGTAGCATTATATCTTTCATTCCATATCCAATAAATTTTAACGCTATCATATCTACTACGCTACTTAGGTAATCCGAAGGTGTTACTGTTTTGAGTCAAAGTTATGTCATTTTCCGTAACATTACCTGTGTCATCACACGCCCACAGATAAAAACAAAGACTTGTTTCACGCTTGGGATACGCACCTCCATGTAGTATTTCTGTTGTAAACTGTATGTACATAGTCAGCGGCAGGTTTAACTAAAACCAACTCCCGGAAACTTCTCTAATACGTGTATTTTCTACTAATTACCCTACTCAAATAATCTTTGTCATATGTCTCAAAAGGACAGTCAATATTCTTTCGACAGACGAGCTTGAGGCCTATTGCTTGGTCGGCATTAATTCGTCGACGATATGCTGTTGATTTGTATCTTTTATTTGTTTCAAGAAATCATAATCCATAAACTAGTTAGATCAGGCGCGAGTCGAAATCGTGACTTTGTTATGTAGCGCAATATTGTTAGTTTATACCGCTAGACCAGCGCATTCGTCAAAAAAAATTAAATTTTAGTATTAAAATAACTCTAAACCGAAAGAAGAATAACTTTGAAATGGAATAAATTAACTCAAACGACGAGCCAATCTTTTTTTAGATGTACTGGCTATATCGTTTGTCCGTAATGAATACCTCAAGTCAAACCTAAGAGATAATTGAGCCATTGTATAAATTAACTACAAGTTGACCTTAAAAATTGGCCCCAAGCGAAAAAATCTAACTGTCGACATAAAAGTCAATTTTGTCGAATTTGCATAACGCCAGACTCGGGCTTTGACGTTCGATTTTCGCTTAATTAACGCTCGGCTTGGGGAGTCGTGAAAGAAAGAGTTACCCCCCAGTTACCGTTCCGACGCGACAACTTCTTCATTTAGATTTGGTCCGACTCTATTTGCAGGCAATAAATTGACGTCCGCACCCGCCTTTTGATAGTTGAATAATTTTATCTCCGACGGCTTTCCATTTTGTAATCACTGAGAGCGTAATTTGTGTTTCTTCGTTGTTGTAATTGGAGGTACCCTGAGAATTCCGGTTGTGAAGATGTAATCCATTGCGATCTCCTTGTATTACGGATGTTCTTTGAATTTGCAGTTCCTTTTATTTATTCTTGTATCATTTTCTGTTTCAATTTGGAAATCGATAGTCGTTTTAATTTCTTTTCTGTTAATTGTCTTATTTGGGCAATTTTCATTTTTCTGAAAAGTATAATAATAAATATAACAATCAAGATAAAACTAATTGGTCCAGTAAGCACTGAGCAAATTGCTCACTTTATCGTAAATGATGTGTGAAACAGACACATAATTATGCCCCGCGTACTGGGACTACAAAGTCGACACTCACAATTCAAGCCATAAAATTTGCATTAATTACATAATTGTAACAAAGTATCAATCAGGCTGACCTGTTAATGTAAGCGTTTTTATATGTTGTAAACAAGAGTAAAACGGAATAGCTTCGGTCTAAGACGTGTCCATACATACAAGTCCGTAAGATGACCGAGACTATTTGCATAATAAGCCCGTCGGTCGCTCTAAGAGATTGAACTTTCGCGTATGACATCCCCACTGCAGTATAATTCAATAGTGGCAAACTGAATTCCGAGTCTTCACCCCGTGATTGGCGCACCGATTTATGATGCGGAGACATCGCCTCTAGCGATTCTCTTTGTTCTACAGAAAGCTATTTTGTATTATAGTTTTTTATTGAAGCAAAGCTGATGATCTGAAATCACTGTAAATTCGTTTTTGAATATCGGTTGTAGGCAATTAGGATAACGATTGCCTCCACTCCCATATTCTCCTGGTAGTTTGCTGCTAAAATATGTATGAGTTATACTCGTATGTATATATTAGGCATAAAAAATAATAGAACATTATTTAAGATAATACATAGATAGATAAGATATAAATTTATTATGATGTATCAATATTTGTTATTTGGTAGAGTTACTTATTTAATTTAGTTTATATACCTCATTTTTCGGTGTCATTATGGGTGACTCCAAAAATATATTATAACAAAATAACATAATTATTTACGTACTCTTATAGAAAATTATGCTATTATTATAAGTATATATATACGAATTTTATTTCGTTATGAGTATCAAAATTTGGTTATTTAGTATAGATACCATTTCATTTATTTTTTGTTAATTTCAAATTACGCTAATAGAAACGAGTTAAATAGTATTTGCACTATTTTGATCATTGAAATTTTAACTAGTACCAAAACATTATTCATGTATGATTGTGCTGTGAAGTGTAATGCGTGAATTTTTGGGTAGCACATATTTGAATGATGTTCTGTGACTGAGATATCAGCTAGTCCTTCATGTGTAGAGTTATCTTCCTGATTAATATATAAAAATAAAAACTCGCGGTTTCAGTTTCAGGTTTCGTGGTTTAATGTAGACGGAATTTTTCTTTACATTATAGATATTATGCTACGTATATGCACATCTTCAGCAAGTGAGGTTCATAAATAATTTACTCTTAATATTATAAAAGGGGAAAGATTATTTGTTTATTTTTTTGTTTGTTTGTTTGCATGGAATAGGCTCCGAAACTACTTGACCGAGTTGAAAAATTCTTTCAGTGTTTGGAAGCTACACTATCTCCGGTGAACATAGGCTATATTAAATTTAAAAAAAAAATAGGGATCCTTACTAAAAGTTCAATAATGTAACCCAAGGTGTATATATCGAAATGAACGCGACCAAAGACGCTGGCAGCAGCTAGTGCTATCATAAATGTTAAATTATTTCATTTTTGACATATACGGTCGTATCATGACATTTCTACAGCTGATCGAAGCCTACAGATAAATAAATTTCGAAATTATTGGGTAAAGGCGACAAGATCCACTCATTACGTTCTTTGGCACTTTTTTTGATGTAATCCTGTATATCCTTATTTCCAGGGAATGGCGATATCAAATGTCTGCGTTTCCTTTGGTTAATGCCTCTTGTGCCGTATCGACGGGTACGAATCGCAGGGACAAGGGTCTTTGGTCCGGCTGGTAATAAATGCCCGCCCGAACCACTCCAACGTTTCACTTTTCTCAATTTCGTTAACCCCATTAATGGCGCTCCGTTTGACTCAGAACCCTCTCCCTACTGTCATTCATTGTCAATTAAATGCTCGCCAATGTAACGGAATGTATGACGGCTGGCTAAACTTTACGAATTGATATATATATCTATTCCTCATGAATTTTCTAGCTCGCACAACTAGTCTATAACCAAGTTTTTCTAACGGTGATTTTCAAACAATAATAAATTCACTAAGAAAAAGGCATAATTCTTCTAATAAACGACAATAACGTCTCCACCACATTGAGTACGAATGTTGCAGAGGTTTATGGGCCCTAGTAATTACCATCGAGTATTCTCACTCTGTAAAGGT
The DNA here is from genome assembly GCA_025727935.1 of Hebomoia glaucippe. NCBI lineage: Eukaryota > Metazoa > Arthropoda > Insecta > Lepidoptera > Pieridae > Hebomoia > Hebomoia glaucippe. Next base: position 11,789,617 of record JAOSYY010000007.1, read on the forward strand.
AATCTGTTATCATTGTTATTGTTGTATGACTTGTTAATTTTTTGTCGTTTTCGAATATTCGCCGAGACGGTGCGTGGGACGATGAATACCGTCTGCTTCGTAGGATGAACTTCGAGTAGGCGTTCTTGTTTCGACACATTTGCAACGTGATTCCCGTGTCAATGTCTAGACGAAACGTCACCTTATCGATTATGCAGTTGGGAGAAATTATGTAAGCGAGGGTTCGACAAAGCGTAGCTTTTAACAATATCCTTTAAAATTTTACTAAAATACTACACTTTTTTTTAATTTTATTTAATTTCAAGTAACGTTTCTAGTTTAGCATTCAAAATGTTTAAGACGTATCAATGCAGTATTCATTAGGATTAAGATGTATTTAAAAATGTTTTTTTTATATAATCAATAATACTACTTCTGTTACTGTGTGCGGACAGTGTCTCTTTTTATTATACGTGTATTATGTGCTTACTTTAAAGGGTGTATTGTTTTAGTAATTATTTATTATCATTTCACCTACTGCAAAAAAAGGTCACGTTCCTAAATTATGCTGAAAAATGTCATTAACATAAGACAGTAATATATAACAAGTAATAATAATAAATGCTGATAGCATAAATATATTTCTTCTTTATCTTAATTGCGACTACAACCGATCACTTGAAAGGGATAAAAGGTGCGAATGTTATTTCTGCCGTTCTGAAAACCGCGCAAATTGTAGAATGTTTGTAATTCGAGTTATGAAAACGTTATGATGTGAGGGACCCGCGCTTAATTACGGCAGCGTATACGATTTTTAGTTCAATTCGCGTGAGCGGGGATTACGTTTAATTAAACTCGCGTTGATTTATTTTAGCCGATTTATTTAATACTGCGGTCGTTTGCGTGCGGATGTTTGTGTAACTTTCTTTATTCCCTTGGGAGGTGTTCGTGTAAAAACTGTTTTAAAAAGTGATATGTCTAAGTATTAATACTAATTTGGATAGGTACAGCGACGTGATTAATCATCTTAGTGAGTTCCAGTGAGTTTTAACACGATTACATTAGCTGCAACAAATAAAGAAACACAATTTTGGATTCGCTTCTAAGTAACTTTTAATAATCATAAAGTAATGAATGTTTGTACATATGTGTAGATCAGGTAATAATAAATGCCTTGGTTACTTGGACTTTATTTAATGGCGGAGCAAAGAGCCCGCTACCTTTTTATTTTTTAAAATACTCTTGTTATTTTGCAAGTACATACGTAGTACCTACATAGATATTGATGTAAAAAGTCTTACAATTCGATTCGTGTTGTGGTTCGTCCATTTCAAATAATAATTTATGAAGTTGAATGTCTCGCTGCGGGGGACGTCAGAGAGAATTTCATTTATTCGAATACGAATGAATTTATATAGACGCAATCAGTGTAAGGGGTTACACGATGTTTTCAATTAGTTGGTGACGTCATGAATTTCATTAAATGCTCCTATTGTTTTTTGATGAATCAGGATATTTTCTGTGAATAATAAATACGCTATTAGAAATAAAATATTCTCTTGTCCAATTTTCTTTAAAAATAAATTTAGCTTGTTAAAACTTGAAAGCAGTCGGTAATATTACGAGTATATACGTGTATTGTTTCATGCGACATGGTGGGAGTACACACTAAAACCCTCTCAATGTTCCGTCGTGTCCACCATCTATGGGTCATTTATTAAAAAAAACTTTCTTCCTTAACACTCAATTCGCAGACCTCTCCGTCTGAATTCGAAGTGTATACCACTGGGCCGTAGAGGCGTAAGGTAATGGAAGAGGTCATTTTGTCGCTTTTCGAATTAATTGTTTTCTAGCTCGGTTTGTTTTTACTGGCGTAATGCCAACGCCTGCGATGATCCATTAACATGCATTAATGTTTCGGATAGGCGTAATAAATGTTTTGTTGGAGCAATTATGAAATGCTTTCTGTGAATTTTGCTTTTAGTTAGTCTGGTAATAAATGGCTTTGGAAACTATCGTCTGCATGATTTTATTTTGACAGATTGTAACATTGCCACTTGGGTTATTTGCCCTTGAAATACCTATATATTCATTCGCGAACCCGTTTTAATAATATTGTGTATAGTTAACAATTATATAAGAAAGGATAAATTTTATTTAATTGGCTAGAAGAAGCATAGAAGATTGATCACTTATTTGGAAGAATACAGAAGATTGTGTGAGAGACAGAAATTTATCCGCTATGAATGCGAAGAAAGGACTTTAATTACAAGCTAAATGCGTATAATGTACATAAAATACATATTTAATTTATATTTGTTATGGATAACTGGATAACTTTTCAAATAACACAATAATCACTATAACAAAAACACTTTAAAAAATCAAACTACCAATATTAATGAATAATGGACACAATTATTCAACAATTGGTAACAATATTATTTATTCTACAAAAATGTGTTCGTACTGAAATCGTTACAATGATAACAGGCCGTTGACCTCAGTTTTGATAAACGATAAGTTGATAACAATGAGTACTCAGGTTGCTGGAAAAATGTATTCTATCGTATTATTTGGAGAAATGAAAAGTTTTTATCGCTTTAAGTGGATTAGTGGATTATTCAATTTTATTGGCACCGGTTCGTTGACCACGTTTGACGGCCAAGGGCAAAGATTACCGTTTTATTTACATAAATATATATATAATTAAATCTTTATAAGCTCTAATTATTTGGGCGTGGCATTCTATTGTAAACAAGATTTATATAACGATATAAAATGTTTTATTATGGGTATAAAATATATGTAGGTATTTTTAAAAGGCTTAAAATAATTCCACAGTTTACGCCTTCAGTAACAGAACATATTCAGGACATCAAACTATAATAGGTAATTGTCATTCGAAGTTCAAATACAAAGTTTCATTTTGATACAAATAGAAGTTGGTTAAAATTGTCTTGCAACATTTGATTATACTATTACTATTATAAGTGATGCTAATGAACACCTAATAACCGCCAAAATTGTCGTATTCATTGCTAACTATTTCTAATAAGAAATCCTAAAGAAATTTTAGCTTTGCTTAAAGTTCAATTAATAATTTTGTTTTATACATTTCTTAAGAAAACTATATTAGTCTTCATTGATTATGTAATATAACATTTACGAAATGAAGTCATCCTAACGTACATATAATATAAAATATTTAAATTATCATTGAAATGGTTCCTCATTGAAAGCTATGACTAGATGTTTTCCATTGCAAATGAATTGGTTTGTTTTCAATGTTACAATAAATGTGACCTTGGTAGTCGACGCGCTGTCTATGCGCACGCGCAACGCAAGCATGACGATCATATAAATGATATTATACTAAGAGATACACCATGTTTCGTTTGTTTAGTAGTACATACTATTTGTAACTAGAGTTAATTTGCTTACCGTTGGGATTTTGTTATATTTTCGATAAATATGCTACATGTCTGGATATTTTCAAACATCAAACGTGTAGGAGGAAAATCGAAATAACGTTGACATGAACCACGTTATTGAGCAGATGTTGAAGTGCAATAATGTCTATGTATTTTAGAATTAAAAATCAATACCAATTTTATATAACTGAGGTTTAACTGATTATTACTGTCAACTGAGCTTGATCGTTTGTTAAAACCCGTAATTAAACCTTAAATCTTTTTTCACGTAAAAATTTTTTAGAATTCAGACATGTTTAAAGACTTAGAAGCCATATCGTGAAAATATCGTGTTTCAGCTACGGTTTATTATGGGATCATAGAAATAATGGAAAAAGTCTAAAAATCTGAGATAATTATTATGAAATGTTAGTTTGTCAAATTTATATAAAATAAACATATTTCTTAATGTTATTCGTTTTATTTAAATATAAATTAATCAATATCCGAATGGGAAAATTTTGAAAATGTATACTTTTCTTACGAAATTTATATATTATTGTATACTGTTTTATAGATTTAGCTACTTTATCGATTACTTGATTTCGATTAGTTAAAGTAATATACTATTTAATGTAATTTATGGCTGTTGAATTTGTTTTCTTTGTGGGTTAAAAGGCTTCAGCCTGGTCTACGGTCGTATAAATAGCCATTATATCTCCCGTATAAATTATATGACAGCAAAATCCGTTTGTTGTTTGTGAGTTTAGCGGAAAATTGGCTATGTGATGACACTGAAGTGTTTTTGTGCGTGTTGAGTTATTTGCGCTTTATCTTTGAGATAGCGTTGAATGCGTGTTGGTCGCGTGGCTCGCCGTCGACATATTTGTGATATGAGATCGTGTACTCTTTAGCAAGGAAACACGTGTAAAATGTTTGCCAGAAAAAAAGTACGGATTTGCCGTGGCTGAATTTTCATTTTAAATCCAGTTACTAGGAATTTATGAATAGACAATGATGTTCGCGTGTCTTGTAAAAATATCTTGCGTGATGAACAGTTAATGTGTTGAATATTGATCGTTATTTAATTCCAAATTGTGTGATTGATAAGTGTTAACTGTATGTATGGTGTTGGAGAATGTCATTGCTCTACTTGTCTGTATATTATTATTAGTTTAAAGAAATTAAAACTTGTATATCAATATATATAGTTCTGTAGAATAATCGAACTCCTGGAGTAACTGTTCAAAGCATATAATAGTACACTGGAAGTTATATGGCCACTTTGTAAATGAAAAAAAATTAGAAATAAAACATTTACGGAAGATTAATATAAAAGGATCTTGTGTGACAATTGTATTTCGTTTACATAATGTACCTAAGCAAGATACAAGATGGCGTCCGCGTCGTGCAGTCTCGTTCGCGAGTTACCGCCGTAAGCGCATTACGCAACATGTAATAATTGTGCATAGAATCATAAACGAGGCCGCATTGTATGCACGTGCTACGGGAAAGGTTTATTTTTAACTGCAAAGACAGTATGAGCTACCGTTAGATTGCAAATAGGCTCTTATCCTATTTACTGATTGCAGGTACAGCAACACACATACAACTGTTTTCGGTATGAGCAGGTTGAAGCTACCGCTTTCCATTATATACCTCTTGCTTTCTGTACTCTCACCAATATTTTCTTCAACGAACGTAGACGAACAGAAATAAAATTGTAAAAATCGTCGTTTTGGGTTCTATTAACATAAAAGTCCCACAATAATAGTTAGCACCCATCAGTTATATTTTTATTATATTATGGATAGAAGAAGAAGTTAAGAATATGTGTCTAGTCAGCTGTTCGCTCTATACTAGCTAGAAATAATTAAAAAATTGACACCTCATCGTTCGTTTTATAAAAAATTGCATTTGCAATATTTTATTTTGCCAAACATCAAATTGGTAATAATTCATGAATTGTATAAAATATTTTTCATTAAAAGCTTTGCTCTTGTCAATCGAGTTCATACCTAACAATCGATGAAACATTTACACGTTAGAAATCTATTTGTATTTCTTTACGAATACGAGGGTGGTAGTTGAAAGTATCATAATATTATTTGCTTCTATATTGTTATAGAACATAGAAGTTTAGTCAGACTGTCGATAACACTCGCAATTTATATTTTACAAGATAAATCACAAGGTGAACGCCCTCCGTTGCCGTTTGTAATTCTTGCTGTCTTGACTTTTGTAATACGTTACCTTATTATGTAGACCTTCCGTTATTTAGTATTTGCGTTTGCCCTTATAACCTCTGCTAGTCGATGCTATGTCCACATAATTCTAATGAGTTAACCAATCTATTGGTTAAATATTATTACGTTAATTTTGTGTGTCGTAACTGTTAGTAATGTACGTATGGCATTTTGGTTCTGGTAAAACCAAATGTTTATCACAATTCTTTAATAAAATATGTGCATATATATCAGCATGTAGCTCATATATAATTGTCAAGGAAAGCTTATTAAATATAAAAATAACTTTTGGAAGCTTTTAAAAATAACCTTCCGAAAGTTCGAGAGAAATTCCAGTGAAAAATCGATTCTTTGAATTCTCTTGCACTCAGGTATTTAAGGTTTTAAAAATCTAGGAACCAAGTTGGAACCTGACTCTAAGTAACGCTTAATCTCTAACATAAATACTTAGAAGAAATAGCATTGCAGATATTAAGCCATAAAAATACGAGAGTATTTTAGAATTCCGACACGAATGTAAGGCATGTAGGTTTCCTAAGAAATGTAATGCTTACCAGTTATTAACCTTTCCCGCTCGACGGGGGTTCTAAGTAACTAAATAACTTAGGAATTAACTTATGAAGCCCTTAAAGAATTTATTATATGCAAGACCGTAAGCTACGTTTTTTTTCGCGGCGTTGCACGCAAAAGATTATTAAAGCTAAAGATATGGCTCTACTTTTTTAATTACACAATATTATTTTGATTGACTGTTTTGCATGTTTTGAAGCGGTTCAACTAATGTAAATAGTACTTGGTAAAGGGTCAAATATTAATAAACATTGATTTTATTATCACGTTTCATTGGTGACTAAAAAACTCAAATCTTTTATTTTAACCTCTTGGTGCCTGTAAGTCTTATTTCTTATTAGAAGTTTTCTAATCTTTGTATACCCAATCAACATCACAATCAGTCTATAGTTGTAAAAACATAACAGACAGAGATAATTTTATATTAATAGATGTTTATGTTTATTGTTTTATTTCTGATTATATTGTCTTCAATTTATATTTTAGTTAATTTTATTGTCAGCAAATTAAAAAGAAGCTTCATTTCATTTTTCATTTTAACAAAAGCTTTTTTGACCCAGAGAAGTCCTAATCTCTTTTTTCACAAGATAAGTTTTAAAATAATTTGTAAAACAAGCTAGTACAAAAATATTCCGTTATAAATCCATTAAGTTAAGCCTACACAAAACAACGGAGCCAATTAAAATGACTAGACCATAAATAGGTTGTTGAACCGAGTCTAAATAGGCGTTTACTCGTGTTTGACAGTATTTCTCATTTTTATTTATGCCCGCGTGTTACTAATTTTTAATATCAATTTTGTTGGATTATTTTTAATAGAACCTTTTTGGATACATGGACATATATAAACACGCACTATTATTTTTGATAATATAGAACAGAGATTAAGCGTTACGGCTCACTTGATTGCATATGTTGTGCATTTATGAATATCTACTGTAAGAACAAAATGAAGAGATTTAGAAATGCGTTGCATGCCGTTTAGGAAAGAGTAGGCGCTTTTCTTGGAGGTCGCTTAGTCGTACTAGTTTGCAAATACTGCCAGTGAAAGCTGATTGACTTATTAGTTATCAAAATAACTGCGTAATTAGTGGAGATGAGAAAGTGAAGGTTCATTTTATTCACGATGGAAAAGATTATTTTTCATGATCCAAATTTCGAGGTAATTTTGTTAAAGCAATAAGGTTTAATTGAAATAAAATAACTACTTCGTATTTTTTCAATGGTTCATCCGAAATATAGATCCCGAAATGTGTAGCATATGTTTTGTATTATATCTATTTTGATTTTCTTTTAAGAGGTAGCTAGGTGAAAAGTTTGCATTGTCTAACTTTAGCTACATTACAATTTAAGCTCTGAGATACAAAACAATTATATTGTCATACAAACTTATGTAGACGTACCATATGTATTAAAATAATTGTAGATGACAGTCAGAAGTAGGTTAAATTGTCTTTTATAATTTCATTACAATGTTAGTTACAAGTGAAGCTAATAAAAGCTTGTTAAAAACTATCGTTTAATGAATGCGATACTTGGATGGGCAATCAACTTTGTCCAATGAGATGATACGAAATGGCTGGACGTGACATTTCATTAATTATTCCAACACGTGACATCACTAACTATCGATACTTGGTCCGGCACAAAATATTCAGGACTGTATTACGTTTCTGCTATCCTGGTATCCTTCAAGGGGTACGATGCGGATGGAGGCAAATTATTACTGGTGATAACATCGGCTGCCGTGTTGGAAAGTAACCTACGCAATATTGGCCAATGCGTGCGCGCGTCATGAATAGAAATCGTTTGCTTCTGTACAAGAGGCTTGGCCCCACTTGCAGCGGGTTTAAATAATTTAACTAAACATAACCTTAATACCTATTTTAGCAACGTTAGCATAATTCTTCAAAATGATTTGCTCAGATAAATGTATAACTTGAATTTTTTAATCAAGATAATTATTTTTTATCACTACTATTCATTTTTGTTTAATAGTTTAAGTTTATTTGAAAAGTTTTGCGTAGAATTAATGTGATATTTACGTACGCATTAAATTATACACGGATTATTATTTTATTAGCTATCATCAAGTGAGCCAATCATCTACGAGTATTTATAGATATCTAGAACATGGCATTACCTTATAATATAATTATGAAATATTAATTAAAGTTACATGTTAACCGCCATCGCCTGTGACAGTTTTATCCGCTATCACACGGCACACATACCAGTGTGGGGACAGCGCGGCTGGTAATGGAACTGTAATAGCTTGACGTGGCGAGAACCGAGAAACGAAAACGTTGCGTTTATTGAACGACTCCGCAACGTGTGACGGACATATATGTGTGTTGAAATAAATAATCCGTCAACGGTATCTTTTAAACAAAGAAATGTGACACAGCCTTTCAAAGAAATTAAAATCAATTCATCAGTTTATGAGTTGCGATGCCACATATAGATAGTTTGGTTTTAAAAACCGTAATAGACAGTACTTCTCGTTTACAATAGTAATATGGATAATCACAAACAAATTAGAAGTACTTCAAAAAAGTTATCATTATTAGATGAAGCGCCGGGAACCACCGCTACTCTCATTAGCGTTTCTTGGTGAAAATCACCTTGGATAGGTCAAAGAACTCGATCCGACTGATTCAATTCAATTCAAATGTCGTTAAATATTCATTCAAATGATTATGTAAATGTTCAAGGTAATCGGATTAGTTTAGATCGCTGGCGTGTCACCGATCGCGATACTAGCGAAGGCTTGCGGCTTTCCATATTTTTCATGACGTCATTTTAAATGAAACTTCTGATATGACTTTTGTATATCTACACAACCATTTATAAAGCGTTGCAGCTTCGTTACATGAATATTCGAACGAATTAATATAGTCTTAGTTTATTATAACACAATTTAACAATTTTTTTTAATTTATTAATAAATTCATAAGGTTCTGATGTCATGCTGGTCTCTCATATGGATTTTTTTGTTAGGCCTATTGGAAAGGAGAAATATTTCGCATTTAGAAAGCATTTCTATATTAATAAATCAATTATTCCATGTAGAGTAGGTAGCATT